>DWMO01000039.1:0-13500 GCA_018245175.1 Elbella theseus
GATCAAAAGACGTATCTCCATCATTTTTGTCTTAATTTAATCAAGTTGTTAAGGTATGTGAGTTCAAATTATTTTTATTAATACGATTCAGGTTTCTTACACAACCAAATTTCATTTATCATTTGTTGACCAAAATGGGATTTATAAGTTTTCAAAGCTCCCTGTGATTTGATTTGCTGGAGGATAGAAGCTCATATGCGTCCAATGTACAAATTAATCTAAGTTCAAATCACTAAAAAACATGGTGCGCTGACATAGTGATATAGAATTTTTTTAACATTTAGATTAAGTCAAATTGGTGGTCATTTAGTTGGTTATATTGTTGATCAAGTTGTTGGATAATAGGTTATAAAGGGTGTAGAAGTGTATAGAAGTGTTGATGAGCAGTGTGGTCGGCAGGTGGGAGGCGTCGGGGCGCGTGGCGGCGCTGCGCGGGCGGCGCGTGGCGCGCGCGGCCGAGGCCAGCCTGCGCGCGCTGGGCGCCGCGCTGGCGGCGCGCGCCTCGCTGCTGCGCGCGCGCCGCGCCTGCACCTGCTCCACGCTGCCCGACATGCCCACCTGCCACGCGCTCGCCGAGGTCACACCCTAAACACTATCTAACTATCTAACCCACATAATGCACCACACCGCATCATCGGCCATTCTTAGTCTACTGCTGAACATAGACCTCCCCTGAGGTATTCATGCCCAAATTTCCACGCTGGATAAAGGATAGCATCTCGCACCGTCTACACTGCTATCCGTTAGCGGCCAGAGTATTTAGCCACACTAAAGTAGACTACCCTATACCACTAACAGGCGTACTCTCTATCATATGTGCTATCTAACTTACATTACACAAAACTATAATACTGGTGTCTTATTTATCTTTATTCCAGGTAATGGACAGAATAGATCTGACGGGTTCCGTGGCGCACCCGCCGAGCGTCGAAGCCATCATAAAGGTGGTTCAAGCCACCGTTAAATACTTCTTTAGATGTCTTAATGAGAAAGGTAATTTGAATAGCTAGCATAAATATTATTCTTCTTTTGTTTTATGAAAGTAATGTGTGCAAATATATGTGGTATTTTCATTTATATGACGAAATAGTTGCAGATAAAGAAATTGTTATAGTTAGCTAATCTTCCTTCAAATGGATGATCAATAGAACAGATGAAGAACAATGAAAAACTTGCCAGTAACAATCAAACAATTTTCATCCTGCACATTTAATATAAAATTTTGCTAGAGTTATTCCCTTAAAGAACATCTAAACAGATGGAATATCTAACACAAGATTATATTAAGGTTCCGATGTTCTATTACAGATATAATGGTGAAAATTCGCGGCGTGCAGACAGCGAACCGTCTCCTCCGCAAGATGTGCCTCCACAGCAAGCTGGCGCGCGCCGTCGCGCTCAGGGACCTTCTGGAAACGGCCATGTTCAGAGAGGACAAGTTGTTCGGCAGCAAGCCGGTAGTGCCCAACACTGTGGCCGTCCCGAAAGAGTGGACGGATGACGACTTGCTCATACATTTAAATCAGAAACATGTGGGTACAATCTCTGTCAACAAAATAGTATGATAGCTGTAATATTACAGATGCGTCTATACTGAATATATAAAACCTACTCTTTTCTGTAAACCTGTGAAAGTACCTTTATCCAACTCGTACTCACTTTTAATATTGTTATTGATATTACTTTCGCTCAGAAAACTGCATCGTTTTAAACTTAAACATAGATAATTATAGTGTAACAATGTCTTACGAATAGTTACCTTCTAAAGGATATACATTATATATTTTAGTTTCATACTCCTATACCCACAGGGTCCAATAACCCAACTGACCCAGAGCCACACGTCGGTGTTCCACGCGGGGATCATTGGCAAGGGAGTCAGGAAGAACTATGGCCGCGATGACAACGACATACCGCCCATACTGACCACCAATAACGAGCTGCTCATGGGCGCCCTGATGGCTTGCATGGTCAGTATTCTGTGTTGAGATTTTTATCATCATCACCGCCATCATCATCATCATCAGTCTTTAGATGTCCACAGCTGGACCTATGTCTAGCATGGTAGTCATTTCTAGTAAGTATGCCTCCTCTAATCGACGCCACTGCTTTCGGTCCTGAGCCTTTCGAATCCAGTTGATTTTTATTCATAACAAAGTTTTTCATTTTAAGTAGTATTAAGTAAAATGAGTATCACAAACCATTGGGTCTCGTCAATAACGATGATATGATACTGGCCATTATTACTTAGCTGTATGATGAGGGCAGTGTGAAGTATTCATTAATCCTTATGTTTGTTTTACTGATGGAAATGAACTTCCTCATAGAAAGAGAAGGTTTAAGTAATGCAATATAGAGGAAGAAGACATTTAAGAACTACCCATACAAACCTAACAACCAATGTATCAAGCTGATTGTAATCAAGCACAACCATTCCTTGGGAAACAATAGTCATCTATACCATCCACTTTTGAATGTAACAGATAAAATAAAAGAAAAATACTTTAAGTGAGAAGTGATATACAGAGAACAAGATAATTCATGTTTGTATTATTTATATGCAAATTTAAGGAACCTACCTGATATTTAACCCTGCTCCACCATCATACCTTATTCTGTAGCATAACCAATTACATACAACTATTTACCAGTCATAAGATGTGATAGGCAGATTGTTTTAATTTAATAGTGTTTATTAAGTGTTGTGAACACTGCTTAAAAGTTCAATAACGTAAGGACAGAGTGCAGGTAACTGTTCATATCAGGTGACTTTTGCTCTGTTGAAAGTATACAAGTAACTAAGATTGTGTGATCCAAAATAAGTCTTAGCCTCCAATACTAAGACTAGCCACTTCATATAGTATAGATCAACATCATCATCAGCCTACTCCCGTCCTCTTTTTTTTTTTTTATATTTAGCCTAGCAAATAGGCGGACGGGCCACCTGATGGTAAGTGGTCACCGCCGCCTATGGACATTTGCAACATTCGAGGAGTGGCCAATGCTTTACTACAAATTGTTTTTTTGTTCAGAATCACCCATGTACGATTGCTGGACAAGAAGACGTGAGTAACTGTGGACTGCTTCAGCACTTCTATTTAGTTTTCACGTGTAGTTAAATTAGTTACGTGTATTAATTTTTAGAAAGTTTTTAGTGACACGCTTTATACTTGTGTTTTCATTTTTTAACGTTGATTATTTTAAACATGTTAGTGTTGTTCTCTATTCCAATTACTGTGTAAAGTTTTCGACATCTGTCAATTATAATGCACTAGTAAAGTGAACATTATTAAATTGATATCTCCCGATATCGATATTTCAATTAACATTAAGGGTTAATTCAATTGGAATCTAAAATGGAAAAATAGAGAAAAGGTCACTATTTTTTGATTTATTAATAGATACAAACATGTTTTCACGCCAGGTCACTTGCAGGATGTGCAAAGAGCAGTGCCAAATAACTCTTTAATTAGTATTAAATTATGTTGAATGCAAAGAAAAATAAATATATATTATTTGTGTTTGATTTGTTTATAAAGGTGATATTTTTATTATTTCAATTTTTTTTTCAATAGTGATTTATTTTTATACGCAATGATTAATATTTGTAATCTATAGTTACATAGTATTTGGAATAGTCGATAGAAATCTGTGGCATAATTTGCTTGTGATTTTTTTTAATTAGCCATACTTAAATGGAACACTATAATAATGTTTTAATAACACTTATTGATAAATATATAATTAACACTATGTTAACTGTGTTACTATTAAATGTTTCGTGAGTATTTATACACATGATTATCAATGTAATGGCTTAACTAGTCGGGCCATCCCGAAAAACGTACGTGAGTTAAGCCGTTATATTGATAGGCATATTATGTTAATTATGATCGTTATTTTTAACATAAATGTTAGTTACGATTTATAAAAATTACCAGATAAAAATATGCACTATCAAGGATATTTAATATTATATACTGGCATCACTGAGGTAAGTAATATCGACTGAACGATATATAGTGCATGCGAGTATTTAGATAGTTCATAATATAATAAATTTTGTATTGACCTATGCATTATTGTTCATCAAGAGATGGCGCCACATGTATATTGAAACAAGCTGTGAGTTTTCAAAATGTCGTGTTTATGTTTAACTTGAGATAGGTAGTTAATTTTTTTTGTTTTTGGGCAGTAGGCATGTTCCTTTTATTAGACTTAATCAATTATCTTGAACTTATTTAATGTATTGTTATTGCAGTGTGCAATAGTTCCCGTTTTTATATACTATTTGTATTCTATTGTTTGTGTGAAATTTAGAACAACAGAGAAAGAGGGTAGTATTTTATGACCTTATATTTTTTGGACACAGATTTTTTAAGTGAGCATCGTAACTCATTTACCAATTATTATTGACTATGTATGTCCGTCCATATTACCCGAATTATATAGATATCAATCATTACTGTGAAACAGCAATTTATAGAGTTATGTTATTATTCAAAAAACCCCAATGGCGAGGTGAGCATTAACGCAAGATGTATAAAAGTTTAGTTCTTAAAGGGTTTGTTGGTTTTTATGCATATGCCTTTATATACTTTGGTAATACAATTATTTCTGGTGAGTTATATGGGGCTCTTAAATAAATGTGTGAAAATTCCTATTTTCAATGACAGTAAAGTGTTGGCAACTCCTCTGGTGTCGCACATGGCCATAGGCGAAGATGACTATTTATTTTCTATGAGCTGGCTTATCTGCCTGTTTGCTAAATACATTTATAGAAAAAATGACTGTCCGAAAGTACCAGTAATAGTCCACGAATATTAGGTGTAATATTTAGCAGAACATTTTCTTATTTTTTAATGTAAAGCTATAATAAACATTGTCCATTTTATTGTAGGATGGCAACAGTGGCGTAGTTGAGGGCGCCACGTCTATATCGCTTCTTCTCGTGGAACTGGTTTCACCGGATGTCATGTACAACGGACTGCCGTGGCCTGATGAGGACTTTACTAAGGTATCCTCTTTGTAACTCTTAATACTAGTGAAGTTATATTGCACTAGAAGGAGTAAATAGCAGAGTTCGTAATCGAATACTTTAATCTCTTGTGTTCTCGCTGGGTTAAATGATTATGAAACATAACTCATAAGCCACAGAGAATATTTGATATTTGAAAATTGACACAATTATTCGATTGTTTTTTGAAGTGCAATATTTAAAACATTCCAATGCACAAGTTATTACAATTTTGATTAAGCTATAATAGAGTGTAAATGAATAGGCAAATAACGTCAGTGTTAATATACAAAGTATGTTTGCAGCAAGTGAGCATCGAGCGCGAGCTGTACATGCGCGGCGCGGTGGAGCGGTGCGCCGTGGCGCGCGCGGCGCTGCGGCGCGTGGCGCGCGCGCGGCCCGCGCTGTGCCTCGCCTCCGCGCTGCTGCGCGCCTCCGCCGCCACGCTGCTGCACCGCCTGCGCGCTCATCTCGGTATGTGCATCGTGTGTCTGTTTGTGTGTCTACATATTATGGAAATTGTAGACGATGCCGTCTAACATCAATGATCGGCGAGTGACGACCGCACAGCGCACACTACACACCGTCTAACGGCGGAGAGAGATCACTGGGAGACAGTGGACCTACCGAGACTGCCCGGGGATCCTCGAAACCCATAGTCTCATACCCATAGTCCCATGAACGACTGCCGTAGATATAGATGGAAATCGGGGTTTTTAACAGCTGAGACATAAAGGTGTTTACTTTTAGTATAATTAATGTTGAATCGAAGTTGCATGAAACCTGTTTCAATAAATCTAAAATTAACTGGAAACAAGTAAATAACCAAAGAATAAAAGAAATTTTTCTCACAGATTTTTTTAGGTTTTTATAAAAAAGTTAGGTTTTTTTTTCACATTATTGATACTATTTTATAACTAAGGCTTTTCAGATCAGAAAAAAACATTTTCGCAGTATATTTCGGTTGTACGTTTTATGTATTTACAAGTATTATAAATTAACCTCATCATCGTAAACTTGTAAACAATTAATGCTTATAATTAAAAAACAATTCCTTATCTTCATTGAATTTGCTTTGTATGATACTTTCTCTATTAAGACACGTCATGAAAAACGAATATTAAAATGTTTTCATTGTCTTCCTATAATTAAATATTTAATAGACATTCTCTTTCATAATTGGATATTGTTTACCGCAGACCGTCACACACAGTCGCCGGAGGTCGCTCGCGAACTGTTGGCTCTGACAGAACTGCTCTCAATAATGACACTGGGACAATTGTTACCGCACCCGCTTAGTCACATGTTGGAGTTGGCTCCTGAGCTTACTGCCAGCGAGGTAAGGTCGCTTACAGGTACCTTTCGTAACTTCACGCCTGTAATTCCCGAAGAGGTAGCAGCGGAGTGTAGTACACTCCCACGTTTCACCAATTACGTTTACGTCCTGTGGAATAGTTGGTTAGCCTATTACCATACACCGGGTACAAATCCAGACTCCGAGTTACTTGGACGGATTTGAACCCAAGACCTCCCGATAGATATTCTCGCTTGCAGCCGCTTGACCAACCAGTATATTTTATTTCAAAAAAAACACATCGAGTATATTGCACTTTTGAATTTTAAATGAGTTTTTATTTACCAGTAATTATTAAAACTAAACTCTTTTTGAGTCAAAAATTTTTATACATAAACAGTGTATATCGATTACTCCGATTTGTAATTTCATTGTATGTTATAAAATTTGTCATAATTCTAGATGGTGCAAGTTTTAAGGGATTGCTTGTGGAACTACACAAGGGATCATGTGCCGTCGCCCGCGTTGTTTACATGTGATGCTTCAGGTAAAAGATACATATTTATATTTATTATTTGATAATAATAATTTTTGAGTGATCATTAAGGTATTGTGGTGCCGTTTTCCAGCAAAACAGCACTAAAGAAAATGCTTTTATGTGTGGGTTTCTGTTTTTTTTATTTCCACTGATTAATAAACACTTTTACAATTGACATGTTTAATACTCTTTGTGATTTTGGCCGAGGAGGATTTACTATAAAGTTGACTGTATTTTTGTCTTTTCTTGACATTTAATACAACTGTCCACATTTTTTGTTTTGGAAGTTTGTTAACTGTTTTGTTTTTAAGGTTTATGAACTCCTCTATGTTCTTTTTTAGGTCTGCACTGGCGTGATCCATCTACTTGCAAGCCGCCAACAACCTATACAGACACTCTCCGGATTATAATTCAGAAGAGAATCGCAAAACTTGGACATTTGTATCCAATTATGTTTTTAAATCTGGAAACGGACTCTAATTAATACAGCTATATCCTATTGTAAATAATGTAAATAAAGCTGTCATGAATAAGAAATAAAATATGTAAAAAATTGTTTTAGTGTTTTATTTTTCAGGCTCCTTGATTCGCGTATATCCCATGTCTAAGATTTGATGATATAATGAATAACAGTGTTTCCTTAGGTAAGAAATAATTTAAAAGCGTTTTTTTTATATATTATCTATGGATTACAGTACTGAAATTATCTATGGATTACAATACTGAAATAAATAAACATTATTTGCCTTCTGTGTCAGTTATTTACAATTATTTGTAACTATCTATGAAATCTAAAGTTTCGATTATAACTACAGCTGTTGCCATTTATCACGTAATGTTTCTCTACACACTCAAAAATATTTATTTAAATTTACTCTATTGAGAACTTGATTTTAAAATAAAGAAACAAATCCAAGAATGCTTTCGCAAAGTTATTTAAGTTGAATAAGTTCGTAAAGTTGTTTAACACAATATGGATAAAAATCTGTGACACATATCATATATTAGAAAAAAAATTGCCTCTGCTATCTAAAATATTTGGAATGATGCTATCATGTCAATTGTCAAAAAATTTTAACAAAAGTAGTGTCAAAGCTAGCAAAATGTACATTTTGTTTTGATGCGCTTTAACAATTGATTATTTATTAATACTTTCTCTATTAACATATAAAAACCGAAAAGTTTATATTTTGTGCAACGAGCGTCAATCGCAGGAATTTAAAATGCAAGAGGAAACTAAGAAACCAGTTTGCATGATTGTTTTAGGTTAGTGTCGTGTTATTGTTTTATTTTCCATCTTACATTAATTTATAATGGTTTTGTTTTGCTGTTCTTTTCTAATGATATTTTTTAACAAACTCGAGAGAAATCAACATGCAAAAATTAAAGAAGCTCTGTAACACAGCACCATCTTATGCCGGTGATTGACGTTTGATTTGATTCTAGGTATGGCTGGAGCTGGCAAAACATCATTTACCCGGCGGCTAGCAGGAAAAGTTGTAAAGGGTTCTAGACCGTACCTAATTAATTTGGACCCTGCTTGCCGAGAAGTACCATATCCAGCAAATATAGGTACTTCAACTATTCATTCTGTACCAATCTACTTTAGAGCAAAGTGTGTAAAAATAGTGTATTTCCAAGAAACCATATATAATTTCTATTTAAATATATTTTCACTACTATCATACTCTCTATTTTAATGTAATATTGCTACTTGTAAATGATAAAAAATTAAGTCATTTTTACACTCATATGATATTCATTTACATACTGTTCATCATCGTCAATGTCATCAGCATTAACAGCCTCTAAATGTTCACTGCTGGACATAGGCCTCCTCTATTCGCTGCTACTCTTTCCTGTTCACATACTTCTAATAATGTTACCTGACTCTGCTTTGCAAGTTATGAAAAAGTAAAAATATTGCTTCCAGTTCATACTAAGAAATATAAAAAAACTTTGTTGATGAAATTGTTACATTCATTTGTAGAACTAAAACACAATTGTATCAGTCTAATAGGTCTGTAATGTTTGCTGGATATATTTATGATTGTTTTCCAGATATAAGAGATACAGTGGACTACAAAGAAGTCATGAAGCAATATGGACTTGGCCCCAATGGTGGTATCGTGACAGCCCTAAACTTGTTCTCCACAAAGTTTGGACAAGTTGTAGATCTGATTGAGAAGGCCGGGGAGAAGCACAAATACTGTGTTATAGATACTCCGGGTATTATTTGTGTGCTTGTCTTTTTTTTATCAAAAGACTACCAAAATAAACCTTCATATAATAAATATATTATATTAAAACATACATGTAATAAGTATGTTAATGTAGCAGTCAAATATTGAATAAATTGTCTCATAATTAAATATTGTAATATATTATTTTAAATATTGTAATATATTATTTTAGTAACAGATTATTTTTTCAAAATTATATTTCATTAAAATTAGTGATCTCCTTCATTATCAGTAAAAAAATTAAATATATTCACATTACACAGTAATTGTTAAGCAAAATGTGACTAATATTACATCAAAATATAGTTATTAAATGTGTTAAATTAACTAGCTATAAGCTTACCACACCACTTATAATCATAGATAAAAAACTTGTTTTTGTTTTATCTCAATACAGGTCAAATAGAAGTTTTCACATGGTCAGCATCTGGCACAATAATAACAGAGACATTGGCTTCATCCTGTCCTACTGTAATTGTGTATGTAATGGACACAGTTCGCAGTGTGTCTCCAGTTACATTCATGTCGAACATGCTGTATGCTTGCTCTATATTATACAAGACCAGATTGCCATTTATTGTGGTCATGAATAAGGTAATGTACTATATTCTTTACATGCTTATTTACCAATACTTTTACATTAATATTATAATGTGGAAGGACTTGTTCATTTGTATGAAATAATCTCAAGAATCTTATATCATTTAAGGTAATAAAAATTGCCTACTACAACATTGTTTCATGGTGCATAATATTACAGACCTAAATCCGATAGGGTGTTGCAGTCACACTAATGATGACAATAAAAAATTTCAGACAGATGTTGTAGATAATGCATATGCAGTGGAATGGATGCGTGATTTCGAGGCATTCCAAGAGGCTCTTGATGCTGAGGGTGATGGTGAAGGCAGTACATATGTTGGCAACCTCACCAGATCCATGGCGCTTGCCCTGGACACTTTCTACTCTGATCTGAGATGCTGTGGCGTCAGCGCTCATACAGGCGATGTGAGTAGTAGTCTTTGTGGATTTTGCTTATTGATAGTGCCTACCTTATTTATCTTGACTTGTTCAATATAAGAGCATTTTAACTTCATGTATACCTTTTTGTTGATATTTCCTTTTAGTCTAGTCTCAGTATTCTGTCTGCTGAAGAGAATGTAACTGAGACTTTCTTTGGTTTGTCACATAGATTATCATTTTAAATAACAGATTTGTTGAGGGCTAGATAGACAGATGATATCTATGGACAAGTTGCTTCCAAATTCAATTAAAAATATTACAATTAAGGCACGAAAGAAACAGTTAATACCACAGACATTTGAATTATGGCCTGTTTGTCTCTTTGCCAGGTTAGATTAAAAAAAATATCATTTGGATTATAAAGAAAAATCTCTATTTTGCTCTGTTATTTAATATAATAATATATGTTCTCTTCACATATTTTTACCGAGTATACCTGTAGAAGCTTTAATAGTTCCTCTTTCTAATTTCAGGGTCTGGATGAATTTTACAAATTGATAGATGAGGCAGCTGAAGAATATGAGAAGTGAGTTCAATTTCAAATTCCTTACTTATATCACTTCCATCAATGTCTAAAGTCATGATGCCCTTAGATGTGATTTGTAGTTTTACATTATGTATTGTTTTTTGTAGGGAATACAAAGCTGATTGGTTGAAAATGCGTGCTGAAAAGTTAGAGGAACAGAAGAAAAGGGAGGAGGAAATGAAAAGAACAGATAAAGGTATGCAAGGCTTGTAATTAGCAGTGTAATTCTTTTGAGTGGTTTTTGACAAAGCTAGTTTTCTATATGTAGTTGAAATGTACAGAACAAAATAATTTAAGATATAAATTCAGAGTTGCTTTAAGAATACACGAATTCTAAAGGTCCTTATAAGATATTATAGGATGTACACATTAGTCAAAATTTGATTAGTAATAAACACTATTTTATTTTATAGATGATACAGATACTGTAATAGACAAAAAGAAGTTGATAGAAGAGGTGGTTGGTGGCCGGGAAATAAGTGATGTCTATCTGAAACACCCCGGCAATGAGAGCTCAAGTGATGATGAGGGAACTGAGGCAGAGAGGCCTGAGGACGGTAAGTCAATTGTTATATACTATTATGTATCGAAATTTATTATTAATTTGTTATATATTGTTGATTGTTGACAATCACCACATAATATTAGTTAAATAATAATTTGAATACTCATTCTGGCATAAATTCATAGCAATTTCAACAACTAATGACACAAGTTGTCTTTACTTTAGTATGATTTAAATTCTTTCTATTTTTTTTTCCAAACTAGTTTCTGTTTTTGGTGAAAGATAACTTATGTCTAATTTTATTGGAGTGTCTTTAAATAATTTGTTACTAAACAGACGAGTATACAAGTAACAACTAAAATCGTAACTTCACACACGTAATCTCCGAAGGGGTTGGCAGAGGAGTGTACTACACTCCCATGCTTCACAATTTGCATACAAGTAGGCAGTTAGAATTGGCTACTGGCACATGTTGGCGTTCATAACTAATCTCAAGTAGACTGTATGTGGATCATGTCGCTTTTAACGTTTCGTCTGTTAAACTGTCCCTCAAGACTCTGGAGCAAATACTATTAAACATTTATTTGCAAGAAACAATAAGTACTGACTAAATGTATCACACCTTGTGGATGTCAGTGATATAGTTTTAATAGTTATCTTGATTTGTTGCAGATGACAAACCAGAGGATGTTCTAATGTTCCAGGAATTTCTCAAGAAACATGTTAAACCAAATGATCTAGGCAATAATTCGTAACAAAATGGGGATATATGATTATTAGTATGTAACATTAGTGATAAGAAAAATGCCTGTATTTTTAACAAACAATTGTTTTATTTAAGAATTCTCCAGCACTATGGTATTTTGGTACAGGTTTCGTTATATTTGTGATTTTAATGCCATAAAATTTTCTAATGGCTACATATAGCATACTGTTTATCTTTTCAATGTGAAATATTACAAACAAGATGAATTATTTACAAGAAAGATATCCAAGTGGAGATAAATTGAGAGCTGATTACAGTTAACAGATCAGAGTGTTTTATGATACCATTGTTGAATTCTACTGACAAATTCCCCAAATAATTAAACAAAACAATGATTTTACATATTAAATTTTCCATTATTAGCAACAAAACATCTGCATTAGACCACACCAATAAAAATTTAGCAAGTTAAAAAATGAAAAAAATATTTCTTGCTATTGTAGAGAATTTCTAAATTACAAAATATGATATAATATTTTCAAATTTAAGTAGTTTATTGCAGTAGCTGCAGTCCTTATAAAGTAAGGACCATATCTAATTGTATAAGTACATTAAATTATCAACAAAATTAAAATAAGACCTATGAAATAAATATCTACAGTTATATAAGAATTCTTATGTAACAAATGAACATGTATAATATGGGCTTTTGATTTACCCTGCATTTTAGATCACATTCAATAAAAGGCAAGGTATCCAATGTGTGAAGCAAATTTTAGACTTGGGGGAATATTCTTCAAGATGAATGGGTTTTGTTTAATTCTAACATCATTTAGTCTCCTTCATTTTCAGATTGTACGTTGCCTTGACGCGTTTTGATGCAGAGAGCATATTATGCAATTAGAATTTAGCATATTGAAAAGCCAAATCTAGCTTAGGATTTCCTGGTTTATGTTTTCGCAATGAGCATTAGGCTGTATAAATACAGTAAAGAGTGCATAAAAAAATGTAAATAAAAAATGTATTTATTAGGTTCCATAGGAAAAAAAATCATCCTAATTTGCATTATTTTAACAAAATAATTTATATAAATATATAACAACTAAATAATTGCTAGATTCACGTATATTCGGTCTGGTAACTAACTACACTGTAATTACTATCATTAAATTACTAAATTCTGATTTGATCATATAACAATTAAGTATTTTATTATATTACACTATATGTTTAGTTTGTGAAACGTAAAAAATAATATTGAAATTCGTAATAACAATTTCGGTAAGGGCCCAACACCTTGGGTCAATTTGTGATTTGAAGCCGTTCTTAAACGAAAAAAAATTAAAATTCTTTACAACCATAGGAACAAAGATAATTAAAGATAGAATTCTAAAATTAGAAGGAATAAAAGAACACATTGTTGATGTAAACTTATTGTTTACAGATCATAATATTTATGAGAGGACAATAATTAGAATTTAGTGATGTAATGTAAAAAGGAATGTATTATACTTTTATTTTCTACACTATTATCACTAAGTTTGACGCTTAAATAAATCTAAGGCAGTGATTGATAATTTTGTTCCTCTATATTTTCATAGCTCCTTGATATAAAATTTAATTATTAGCTGAATCGAAGACAAATAAG
>DWMO01000040.1:0-13459 GCA_018245175.1 Elbella theseus
AACAAAGGTAGCGAACAGAGATTACTGGCGGCTTTCGAATGTTCCGGAATGGGCCGCGACGGAGCACTCCGCGGACCGTTTCACCAACTCCTCGGCACTAATAAATAAAGCTTTTACTATTGATCTGCGAGAAGTACTTCAATTAGTTTTCCTTTTTGCAATCCCACTCGGTACGCCAACTGAATAAACTTTTTCCTTTTAAATTTACTTACGGTTATTTTTTTTAAACACAAAAAATATATATTTATTTATCGCATTAACCACGCGAATAAGGAAAATATGAAGTACGTTTGTGAAACGTAAACAACGAACAGGAAATATCCGAGCGGAATTTACGTACAAAGGGGATTTTGGTCCGAACTACTTAATGTGATACGGAATTTTATCGACTTATTTTGCATACATCGACTGGCCATCGGGATGCTACGAAATATTTCAATTGAAGATTTCAATGCTCTGTGACCCACCACTAAATTCATCTGTCAGTATTCGCACATTAACCATCTGTTGCTTCTCTTGACAAACAATAAAATTGATTTACATGGCAGTTAAGCGAACTTTTAATTCATTTTTCCAAGTGTGACACGTTTCCGTTTAAATATGCTTCTATATGAGCAGGAAAAACTGTGACAAAAAAATCTGAAAAAGAAATCGTCAAAGTACTCTAGTGACTACACTCGTATATATTGACTACAGCGGAGGTGCGAGTATTGTGACACATCTGGACAGAAGCAATTGCTCGACAGTTGCGGAATACAGGATGTACTGATGATGATGATGATGATGAATCTATGAAGTATTAAATTTTAAATCTTTTTAAAATTAAGTTCGATGTATACATTACAATATATAAATTTATTGTCTAATTCGTTCCCGACGCAGATATTATATTGAAAAAGATTGCAAAACAAGCTCCTCGACGTAAGCACCTTAGGGTCTGCGATGGCTTATGGCGAATGGGCAGGCGGTGTTCGTTTTTAAATAGCCCACGACCGCGACGAGAGCGAACCGGTGGGCGGACTGGTTCGGTATACTATACATTTTTAAGCTCGCCACTGTTGCGCTGGTATTGCATCCGAATCTATCCACGCACAGTGTATAGAACTGCTGGGTTCAAACAGCTAATATACCGTTTCGTTCAAAGATGGCGTGCGACCCGCTGTCGCCGCGACCTACGTGCACTTTCACTCTTCCCTTCTACTTACTTCGCTCTGTCCCCCCGGCTGTACAGAGTAACACCATTTGCTTCCCTACTAGTCTAATCTACGAGATTGTTTTCTGAATCTAGTCTACCCCGTTAGTCTTTTAGATACCTTACTGAATCAATACAAATAAATAAAAATGAAGTGTATGTTTGTAATCTTAAAATAACCGCTTTTTACTAAATACATATGTATGTATACACGGTACATATACCAAAATATTTTTTTTTACAATTTTTATCTCTCTGTCTGTCTATTTGTTCCGGGTAATCTTTGGAACGGCTGGACTGATTTTGACGGGATTTTCACTGACAGATAGCTGATGTAATAAGGAATAACTTAGGCTAGTTTAATTTTAGAAAAAGTTTTGACTCCCATGCGAACGAAGTCGCGGGCCCAACTAGTTGATAATATGGGCGTAATGGGTCTTTGTATGAAGAAATAGAGGGGATGGGTCGGCGTTCATAAGTTAATTCTATTTTAATTAGTCGAAGTTGACGCATTAAGCACTTGTTCAAACAGTGGAACAAACACGTGTCTCCGCCGTAAAGCCGTCGAGTTTTTAAGCCGTTTGAAAACAAATCAATCTCCCACCACGTCCTTTAGAGAGCACTTCGGAATCAATTAGGATATGATGATGTTATAAGTCCGGGAAGGAGCGAAGTGAGCTAGACAAATTAAGTAGAGAGAAATTATTTATATTTGTTTAATACTAAACGAGCAGGTGGTAATTATCTTATACGTGGCTTGCTAAAATGACATATTACGCATTTTGGATCAGCGACAGTAAAATGAATTATTAACTTATAGAGATTCACATTCGTCTTTCATTGTTATTCCGACTTTTTTGCTACGACAGCAAAGCTGATTATTAAGAAATATAGCTCAATCGTGTATAAACTTTTAATAACCATGGACTTCGTAATTTAGAAAGAATATAACTTTAGAATATCGTAACGTTAGCGATCTTCGGAGGCGTAATAAGCGCAATGAGCACCGAAATTGTTACCGGCGTTTGTGAAGTAACAAAAACACGGAGCTACTTGACCGTGATGATGTCACCGCCTGGTCGCGGCCGTATTGGGCCGTGACACGGCGCGCGGCAAGCGGTGGCTCCACGCGGTTTGATGCAATACGACGCTTTTTCTCACTTCCATGACGAGATAACATCTTGTCTTTTTTACCTTATTTGAATGTAATTTTGCCGAGTTTAGATGTAAAAATCTGTGAAAAGTTGCATACTTATTTTTGAAATCTAAGATGTAGTTGGTGTTATTTCATAACATCCGCTTCGAGGAGACGTTTTATACAGTATCCTATTCTTTTGCTTGATTTTCATGCCTACACTTTACATACATCGTACAAATATTTACCATACATATGCATGTAAAATTTACGCGATACAAATACAAGATACCTATACCTACTATGAATTTTATTAATTTCGCATATTCTACCAGTCATACATTTTAGTGCACCGTTGTGACCTGCGGCGTTGTCTGCGTCACTCGCTTTATGCGTCTCCCGGGAGCCTCGCTGAATATCGGCAAGCTTTATAGCTCACGCCGCGCTATCTCCATGAGCTATGCACGTCCGGGGTTTAGTGCGGCGTAGTGGTGTTAGGGGCGTTATTGTCGAAAAATGTACCAACAAACTACGCTAGCCTATCGCCTATTATATTGGACAATGGTGATAATAAAAAAAATAATAATAACAATAGCCGTTACAGCGCGGCAACCGTATTCAGTACACGAGCCGCGAGCGTTTTTCAGGCGCAGAGGCCGTTAAAGAAAGGAGGCGCTCGAAATATCCTCATAATTCGCACTCGTTGCGGCCGTAATCCTCGCGACGCGCGCTGGCCAGCTTGATTCACGGCCGTCTTAATGTCAACTCGCGAAATTGATATAATCACCTATCCGAAATCCGGTTTCGACGCGCGACTACAACGCAACCCGCGAAGCTAATAAAGCGTGCGGGTGAGGTTAAGTGAATAAGGCAATAAGCTCGGTTTAATCAACACAACACGTAGCCTAATCAAATATGACCCCCTCGTCATATCGGCGTAATTGAAGGCTTAATCACGGGAGACGTTCTGCGGTGCGCGGAAAGCGAAATGCTGTGTCTAGGGAGGAGGTTCGATCCATGTTCCAATGTCATCGAGCTGTGTAATACACACATAACACACACAAACAAATAAATAAAATTTGGAGTGTCTGTTTTTAATATTAAAATTACCGCTTTTTACTAAATGCATATATATATATATATATATACACGGTAAATATATACTAAAATAAGATTTTTTCAATTTTTGTCTGTGTCCGTTTGTTCCGGCCAATCTCTGCAAAGGCTGGACCGATTTTGACGGGACTTTCACTGACAGATAGCTGATGTAAAAAGGAGTAACTTAGGCTACTGTAATTTTAAAAAATCTGTCTGTTTGTTCCGACTAATCTCTTAGAACGGCTAGACGGATATTGCCGGGACTTTCACTGACAGATAACTGATGTAATAGGGAGTAACTTTAATTTTAGAAAAAGTTTTGCCTCCCATGCGAACGAAGTCGCGGGCAAAATTACTTAGTAATAAAAAATATGTCTTTCTAAGCAGAAACTTTGCATTTGTCTATTTCCTTAACCCAAGATTGCAGTTTTCCACTGATTTTATTATACCTATTAATAATTGTATTTTTGCAAGACTAATACATATTATTGGCGGCCTCGTTGGTCGAGTGGTTTCAAGCGCGACTGCCGATCAGTAGTTTCTGGGTTCAATTCCCGGGTCAGGTACTATTGAATTTTTCTAATTTAGAATTTCTAGTAGTGAATTAGAATCTGGACCCGTGCCCGGTGTATGGCAATAGGCTCACCACGTATTCCATTGTGGGACTTAAACGTAACTGGTGAAACGTGGGGGTGTGGTACACTCCTCTGCCTACCCCTTCGGGGATTACAGGCGTGATGGTACGTTTTAAGACTCATGTCTGTACCTCGATACCAAGATAGTCAGATGAGCAACTTATTAAACAACGATATAGTTATCCACATGGGAGTGTGGCACACTCTGCCTACCCCTTGAAAGATTATAGGCGTGATGTTACGTAAATTATTAAGAATAAAATCATATTCTGTCGTTATTAACTTACATATATAGTAGGGTTACTTTACTTTTCGCAGGCTTAGTGAATTATTGGAACTTCTGAGCAATCCATTTATCGATTGACGTACCGATAACGCTTCGAGTTGGAAAAGTAATAACTTTGTTCTCGGTCAGCCGAACCAACTTGAACTTTGTACATTGTTTCAACAAGTAAAAACGGATAGAGACGGAGAGAAGGACAGAGACAGGGAGAGAGAGAGAAGAGTTTATCGGTTTATGTTATTACTTATAAATAGGAAATGCATATATGTAGCTATACATTTCATCCTTGTTTACCCATGCTCAGTATAATGTATATAAGACTAATTACTGTTACCGGGTAGGCAGAGACCACCGAATATCTCTATCCTTAAAGACCTGAACATCATCTAATTACATCACTTTACATACACGCACGTTTCCGACACTTTTGGGCAATACTAACGTAAAAAAAAGACAAAAGATAGAATAATTTATTACTTGTTATGTGCAATATAACACCTTTATTAGACGAATCGTGTAAATTGATAAGCTAGTAGGGACACGGCACTCTTTCATCGGCCGCTCGTGTTGATAGATTTTATAATGGAACATCTGTTTTTATTGTAAAACACGCAGCTGAGGTAATATGAGAGCCGTAAGAATGTAATTCGATTGCCGTTAATGCGATTAAATGACTACTACTACTACTACCTAATGAGACAAACGGCAGGAGTCTGCTTGATAAGATAAGGAATGGCTGGCGTGTCAGCACAGGCGGCGGTGTTGTCCAATGTGTGCGATACCGCGCAGCACAATGGCCGGGACAATGCACGCCGATCGCCCATTGTCTCGGATACCAGTGCACGCCGCTCATACGTGATGTCCAGGCTCTGCGCGATTTACTGCCAGGCGCACGGCACACGTCCGACTGAATGCGAATCGAACTATTTCTTTTTCAATATCTTCTTTCGGTCTGACCGTCACGTTCACAATTTTCTAATCTGAACAGGAGTTCGTTGATCCGTTTCAAATGAAATGATATCGTTTAACATAAAGTATTAAAATCTGATTTAGTTGTCTTGATAAAATGTACGTTTAAAATCAATACGGCGAGCATCTTTGATATTAATTTAAGGATGAACGGGAGGTCAGAACCTAAGAGGTTGTCGGCGTCGCAAAGGTAACGGTGGAGGGCCGAGTGCAGCATTCTCAAATAGCGTCGGAGCGCGGAACAAAAGGGGAGACGCAGAAATCTTTGCTGTATCAACGGAGCAGCGTTTCAGTAGCAGTGCGTTTTATCTCTCGATCGGGTTACTCAGCCGAGCGTCAAAGGAAAATATGATGGGAAACATTAAAATGCTAAAATTAAAAAAACATCTCTTGCTAGGTTTTGTACCTCAGTTTATCCGAAAGCATTGGAAAGTGATTTAAAGTGCGAATTTAAAAAGATACACTGAAAGCAGATAAACGCTGGCTCATATTTTTTGTTACGTGCACTGATAGACCCGTGACTCCACTGCGCCTTATCTCAGTAAGCCCCCGGCGATGCAATGGCAGAGGTGCGTGTTTACATTCCGATTTTAATTTTTTATCACCCTCCATTCGCACGAAGTACCTACAACACGTTATCACGTCATTCGGTCGAGATGATAACGCTGTAACACGTAATGTGCACCTAAACTCGGCGGTTTAAAGGTTTTTTTGGCTCACGATGTCTGAAAAAAATTCGTAGATTTATGTACAATCATATTTTGCATTACGTTTCTAATTAACTACATTTCCTAATTAACAACATTTATAATAAACCTTCAATGGAACTACAAATTAAGTCAGATCTACTAACAGTTGTTATTAGAAGTTGAACTAGATACGTCCTAGGTTTTCTCCAACAAGGCAAGGCGCCGCCGAGTCATCGTCCTTTTCATTATGTTAGCGCAATGCCAATTCCCATACAATAGCAGGCGGCGACGGCTACGGTGGGGCGCCTGACGTCACTCTAAGTTAGCCTTGGAATTGAGGTCGGCGCTCGAAATGGCAACGGTGAAAATTTTATCTTCAGGGTTCTTACTTAACCGAGCATTTGCAATCGTAGGTTTATTACTTTCCCTAAAAACTTTAATTATATAGATGCTTACCTTGATACTATCGTAGCAAGCGGTAACTCTTCCGTTCTGCACTTCGACCGTCGCCGGGGGATGCGCGAATTTGCACTCGGTGTCAGGTCGCGAGCACTTATTCCGCTGAAACTCGCGGCACACTTCGAGCTGGAGCCAGCGTGAGTCCTTGCCGTTGAGGAGGCTATTCATGTTCACCATGGTTGCCATCGTTGCCACAATAGAGGAGGGTCGAAGACGTGCGCGCAGTTACGCTGAGCGAGTACGGCGCATAGGCGGCGGAGGGCGAGCGCGCCCGCGCGCTCAGGGCGTGCACTTCTCACACTGCGCGCAGGGTCGTCGGTGCCCGGCACCCGTCACCACTACACACTGCTGCACACGCGGGGAACACGCGACTCGGCGGCGACACGCGCGCGGCGACAACGACAGTTACTTACTAATATATTATTAATGTTACGAATACGTTAGAATTAAAGACACCGACGTTGCAAGCTTATTTAGGCGAGTATTAAAATATTATTATCACACGCGTTCGTATCGTTGTTGACGGTTGAGTTTAGTAGAGGGCGAGCGGTGCTTGGTGCGCGAGCATGGCGGCGGCGGCCGGTGTGGGTCTGGGCGGGCGACGGTGGGGCGCGAAAAAAGCGAGATTAGCGGCTCGGCGGTCAGCGAACAAGCCGATGCGGTGCGGGGCAACTCTGCGAACAACAAAACACACTGGTTACTCTCCGGGCCTTCCGCCCCGGAGCCAAGCACAAGCGGCTACCGGGTTAGCAAGCGCGCGCAGCGGCCGCTCGCAGGTCCGCGCGACTTTACATTGCAAATCCAAGGATAACATTCAGCCACTGATTCCTTAGTATCGTTTTAGTAACGGAATGTATTTAATACTTTTCCTTCGATTTCCCAATATTGAATTAGTAGTAATACTTGAATGTTCCCTTAGACTTGTCGTTTGTTAGCCTAATACGGTTAGGGTTTCTAAAAATGTGATTATTTAAATACGATTTTTTTATCCGTTCTACATCAACCTAGACATACTCATAATAAAACAAATAAATACACAAACAATCGAATAACATTGCTGCAATCTGTTATATTACATGTAATACAGTGTAGTGTGGAGCAGTTCACAAATGACCGGCTGTGCTCAGTTTTGTGAGCACGACGGTGACAGGTGTCGTACCAATAATACCGTCCACCAGCTGTTGGCCGTCAGTAAATCATGACAAGACTCTAACAAAACGCTATCCATGTAATTAAACGAGATAATTAAAGTTACTAAAACTCAAACAGACTGAGAGATACATAGTAGTTCATAAAACGCTCGTTATAAAGAGCAAGAGCGAGAACGTTACGAAATACGTAGCAGTCGCTTCATAATTATAAAGCCAATGAGTGTCAGTGTAGAATGATCTCGCGGAAAAATTCTTTGTGTGGGCGCCGCGAGTGTGGGGCCGGGAACAGGGAAAAACTCGTGAAACTGAATCCTATCGTAATGTGCTATTTAAAGCATAACCCAGTTGAAAATAGCTTGTTGTGCGGCAACGCAACGTCGCGCTCTCCATCGTGCATAAATCTTCAAATTTTATTTTCAATATAGATGCAACAGAATTTTTTATAGCGCCCGCCCCTCCCCGCGCCCCGCCGACTCCTCGCCGTGCCGCGAGTGGAGAACAACAAATCTCATTTTCTCCGGTCGATGCCAGTGACATCCCGTAATTGTACTCTTGACTATTATTGGACTATTTGTTTGTAAAATCGGAACGATTTCATACCGCATTAAACGTACAAATGTCCGCGTTAAACCGATTCAATATACAGTATTAATAAGTAATATCTTTGCGTACAGATTTTTTTAAAATTCATTAATGAGATAATAATTACTAAAAATCTATTGTTGGAAGGTTTTTGCTAGATACCAGTAATACATTATGACAGAGTCAAGAAAAATAAATTAATCGTTTATATTTAGCGATTGGCGGATACAATCACTTTTGTTAGATAAACGTGATCGCGGGGGGTCGTTGACTTCGGACACTTGCAAAAACCTGTAAATTGATATAATGCCTTTGTTGTTACAACATGATTTTATTGCACGTTGAACTGTTCACTTCGTTCCTTTGTTTGTTTTCCTGACCCGTGTAATTGATTTGAGTATTTGCTCAGGTCAGGTGATATTGCTCGTTTATAAACGTAAATAACTTCAGAATAAAAGTTTATTTTGTATTACCATTCCTTTTTAAGATATATTTTGCTCAACATTTGCTGGCGATTCATTTTACTTTAAGGTAAATAAGTTTCACTTTCATAATATTTACCTTACAACGGACACCTCATTGGATTACGTATACTCACAGGCATAGACGTACAATAGACATTAAACAATAGACACCCATTATTTACATTCCACGCGGGATATTTATTGAACATGAAAGGATGGTCGCTACGACAGGTTGGTATGATATAAGAGGAGATATATTAGTAGCAGGTAAAACTAATCATCGTCGCAATATTTAAAGACAGTTAACTCTGTTAAGTAAAAGACTGTAAAGTTAAAGACTATTTAAAAATGTATCCATAATATTATAATATAATTGACGATACGGTAAAAATATAATATCCAATAATCTGCTAACATTTCGTTTGAGATCTGATTCATGTAAGAATTTAGTTCCCTTTATCAGAATTAGAAAAAGCAGATGGTATCTACAATTGAATCCATTCAAAACTATGGCTAATCATCTACTTAACTAATACACCAGTAATTGTGGGCGGTGCCCACGTAACCACTTGAAGTCAAAAAAGAGAGTGAAAGGGTATCGGCGTCCGATTTCACGGTGTCGCCGGCGGCCTCGCGCTGTCTGCTCCGTGGCCGACACGCACGGGGAGGATATTCAATAAACCAGTGAAAAGATTACCGAGAGCAATCAGACGGAAGCGAATCTAAATAAGAATCTCGTGAGAGCGGCCGCCGATTGCCCGGAGAATAGGGAAGGAGGAAAAACACTCGGTCCCCGGCCTTTGTGATGGCCGACGATTCGATCAAGTCGCCATCGAGAAATTTATCAAGCATAACAATTTATTGACGGTCAGGATAATTACTGGAATAATTCGAAATTACTTGGCGGTTAGTTGGCCTTTTGCATTTCAATATTGCTCACACTAATCTATTATTTTCATCTTAGCATCGCGCCGGGTTCTTTTTATGGTATACAGAGAGTACCGAGTGCACAATATGTCAAATATCATAGACCTGTCCCGTTTCTTCTTTACATTAACAACTTTTGCCTTTTCAATTTTAAACAATAACTGTATCGCATAGTTTTTGCATATCATAAACGGTTTACCGTCAGTCCGATGGTTCTTCCGCATCCATGGTCTTGACCAGGACTCGAACCTGGATCTCCCACTGACTAGAAGGGCGCTCTCACCATCTGAGCTATCAAGACAAACTGGACGCGGGGAATGCACCGGAAATAGAACTGATGTGATTTAATTTGTAATTTTGAAATTACTCCATATAATATGGTACTGTATGTAATCCCGTAAGTGATTATGTTATGTACAATATCTCTCAACTGGCTAAAGAATTCCACCTATTGTTTGACCTATTGTTAATCTACTGTTCGAAACTAAACGATATAAAAGAATGTGCAGCGCGCGATACTCTTGATGACCCAAATTGAACTGAACAATTTTTCTGTATAATTAATGAATGAGAAAATTAAATATTGACAGCATTTATGTACAACACGGCGCTGTACAGATATACTCATACACATCCAAAAATAATTTCCTTGACGTATAGTCTTGTATGTCTGTATGATATGTTTAATACTGAACCGTAACAGTTTAAAGCAACATATTGTTACTTCAATCAAGCGCACCTTTCATTGCTGAACTTTACCTGACATTTAGCGCGAGGATAACTTGGATGCTGCAAGTGCATTATAATACCTGCTTCATGATGTTATTGCAACATAAATGTTTGCATCTGTTCTGATGAAAAAAATGCAATTGAGCTGTAGGTACCGAATTGCGTCACACTACACAATCAACGTTGAGATGAATGTAAATGCACTGGTACCGTTCAAGTAGTTGCTAGACAAATCTGTAGGCAGGTGAAGGATTCTTATTGTGAAAGGAGAGCGATGTCCAATAGGAGTGAAATGATAGAAAGGGTGATGAGGATGATGATAATTATAATAATGATCATTACGAAATGTGTTCGGGGGTAACGAAGTTTAAATTAGTTCATCAATAATATGCAAATTATTTTTGAACAATATATTCTAATTATATGTTATACATACTTATGCCTACATATCTAAAACGATACCTAAAACATGATTGCTATGTAAGATGGCAATGATTCTATCAGACGTGCATACATACATATGTATATAGGATCAAATATCACCCGATATTGGAATTTAGGAGCAAAAAAGCTCCAAGTCGAAATCCTCCGTAGCACCGGCAGCGGATTGTTCATTTCAAGACTTTATTCTGGCTAGCTTAGTTCCACTTGTGTTTGTTTGTTCTGCAAACTCATATGTTGCGGTATTGGCATCACTGAATGTTGCATGGGAATTACATCGTCTCGTAGGTTATTAAAGTATTCTAATATAGACAAAGTTGTTTATGAACAAACTGACATCGATAGTATGTATTGGAAATTGCAGTATATTAATTCACTGGAGTGAATAGTTAAATATTTGATGTTTTTTATTCAGAACAAGGAGATTCGAAAATTTTGAAATAATGTTACGAATCATTTTAAAAGGAAGTCGTATGCACAAAAACTACTCGAATTTATGTTCGAAAAATTCGTAAATTAAACAAACAGCTTGAATGGGTAGCATGTCAAAAGGTAGAGAAAAGGGAATAATGTAATTCGTACACGAAATTACATTAGACAAGAATGAATAAGAGTCTCACGGCTGTCGAAACGTTATTAACCGCGATACCCTCCACGTAGCTACTTACTCAATTTGTGATTGATCTGAAAGTGAATGTACTTTACGTTCAAAGGTTCTGTCGCAATAATCGTTAGAATTAGTACCTACAACGGAAATCGGGGTAAGGTCACACACGTGGCGCTGCCGCCGAAAAGAACCGAGACAGACTATCACTTTAGGGCGCCTTGTGAGTTCTTTTGTTACAAAGAAAAACTTCAATAATATAATTGTCAGTGTTCGCAATCTTCACAGTCGAATATTACTATGTATAATGGTTCGGTGGACGGAATAATGAGTAAATATCGTAAACTCGTATATGTATATAGCAGTGATGACATGGCCCGGTTTTATCGCTGACCAGGCTTATCTTTGCGGCTGTGCTGTAATCAAATGGAGCGTAGAGCGGTCCAATATTTAGATAAAAAGTGCGCAGACGGCAAGGCCGGCGCGTTATAGAGAGAAGCGAAAAACTGGACGGAGCCAGGAGCTGACCTTGGCGGGTGGTTGCGCTCCGCCGGCCGCAGACGCGGGCGGAGCAAAAACTACCACCGCGATCACCTTCGACACGCTCCATTGGAGTTTCGTTATGAGAAACCCATTCAGTCCACATTTGGAACAAATTGCGCTGCGAACTCGAAATTGTCCTCCGCAATATTGCATCATTTCGCACGTGAAGCCGAACATTCCGATAACTTTAATCAGTTGAAAGTGTAATTCCATTAAAGAACCAATGTTATTAAGCACCAAATTGCACTACATGTAAAATGTTGTCAACAAGGTAAATCAAATTTTTAAACGTGATATTTCTGTCGAAGCGAGTCATGTTTGTAAAATGTTCAGGGACATGGGCGCGTTATGGAAAAATGAGTTATAATGTGTTCTACATACGGTTGCGAGTGGTTTCGTTACGTCGAGGTGGTTTAATCCGAATGTACCTAGCAAGTGATGTCACCGATTTACCATTCGTTATTCTGCGCACGGTCCTATATTCGTTGGCCGCGCGTGGCGGTTGACTCAGAGAGCATTCGGGGCGCATTATAAGGATAAAACTTTAGGTGCACAGTTTTACATCCAAATTAGAATTTTTGCATATATGCTTTGATGCATGTGTACTCAGCGCGCGCATCAAAGCGAGTAATATTTGTGAAGTAAGTCAAGTGTTTGCAAAAATAGATGAATTCGTTGATTGAAATATTAATGTAGTCCGAGTCAACGTTTTATTTACGAGTTATTAAATATTATTGTACATGTGTTTATGTAATTCTGCGTCTTTTACAGCCAGTATCGGGTGTAAAGCCACAGACCTGCTACTCAGCAACTGCTATTGTTTTGTTTGGAGAGGATGAATTAGCATAACTTAGTGAGTATTGCATCTTTAAATAGCAACACCCTTATCTGTACGTGCGGCGTTGAGTCAGCCGAGACGATTTATTACAATGCGCGTATACTGATTACTCGCTAATATGAAACTCTGATGCAAATAATGTGCAAAGCGAACCAAATGATTATTATGGCACGTAGGTCAGTTCCGGGCAGTCAAAACAAAGGCCATTGTTAACGTGTCAGGAACAGATCGCAACTGGTGCCGCTGCGCGCTCGGGACGCGCGAGGCACACCGAGCAGCCTCCGGGGACGCCGGCGGACTGGTAATTAGCGGGAGAGGCGAAAAATTTGCGACGGCTTAAAATTTACGAGGCGCAAATTACACGATTCCGTTGCTATCGGTGCAGGGCGACGTTAATGTGCGCGCCTTATCGAACACGACGCGAGGAGAGAGGCAGCGCCACAGGCATGCCGCCCACATTAAACTGATCGCATCGGTGAAACATTACAGCAACAAACAAAAAAGAAGAAAGAAATAACCAACGCAAAATAGCAACGAGGAGCGTACGTTCCGAGCGAACGAGGAAAACGTGCGTCGGTTCCCGCAATGTATTAATATAGCAGAACTAACGGGAAACCTTTTAGTTACAAACAATGATTACTGCCATAATGATTAATATTTCATCATATTCCTGTAGGACAACGACAACGCCTGCCTCGTTGGTCGAGTGGTTGCAAGCGC
>DWMO01000041.1:0-13453 GCA_018245175.1 Elbella theseus
ATTACAGGCGTTATAGCTTTTATTTCATGCCAACGGGGCTGCCATATATTCTTAATGTACATATGTTCCATTACTATCAATTAATATTGTGGTATTATTAAACGAACAAAAAGTCTACATATATTTAAATTATCAATCCTAAACTTATATTTAGGTAAAGTTTATTTATTTTAAAACTATTATTTCAAAAAAAGTAGGCGCTGAAAATCTTTAAATTCGTCGTTACCGTTGCTTACATTACAATAATCGTTATACCTCGCTTTGAGTTAAGTAATAAAAACATTGTTTAGCTAAGAATCGAATATCGAAATGATTAACCAACACGAACTGAAAACAATTTAATTCAAAACAAACTTGAACAACAAACAGTTATTAAGTAATTCATCCGTGCCTAATGAGAAAAACAAATGCAGCAACAAACTCCCGCGAAATGAATTCCAAGAAGCACGAAATCACTTACCATGCTTTCAAACGAATCTGCGAGGCGATAGGATTACAAAATACCATTCGAGATATCGGAGTATACCCAATCTTGCTTTGGTTCCCGAACGGTTTTGCCAATGCAGCCGATTCGACCGCCGTGCACAGCTGTGGTCCAATTTAGAACATCATTATGTTTCCGATTAATCTAAGAATAGAACTACACTGAACGTGATTGTTTGTGTAGGGACTTGCTGTACACGCGTGGACTTCCAGCCAGTTCGAATAGAGGTAGAGTTCATACTAGAGTGCATTTAGAACCGTCACTACGTAGCAGGTGACGCTAACCGGGAAGCGAATGCGGGTCAGGATTTGGCACGGTTACCTTTCTTTATTTTATTTACGGCTGACATTTAACTATTAAACTCTTATTTACTACTCCGTACCTTATAAGTATTCGTGGCACATACACATACGAACGAATTTAATGTCGTATCTACATCGTATATAAATCAATAGACACATGTATGTACATAATGTCACGGCTTTTTCCCCATGGGATTAGACAGAGACTACATACATACATGCTTACATGGGGTAAATTCGCAACAAATATCTTTCACTTTTTTCTTTGTTCTTTCGTAACTTTTTTTATACATCAATATGACTGCTCATTATGAGTTCCGATCTTATATCTATTAGAAGTATTATACATATATATACTTTTTTACTTCATGAACCATGAAATCGAATCGTCTAACCTCTCGTTAATAAAGCACGTAAATTAACGTTATAAACGGATATCTTTGAGCTTCGGACAGTTAAAGAAGCTTATCGAAGACCGACATTTTATTAGTAGGTCGAGGACATTACACTGAAATCCATTAACATTGTGGGCTATCCGGCTGGGTTTAATGGATATTTACACCTCTTTTATCCGATTCAAACTTATGAGCGCATTTACGAACGTGCGTTCCATTTTACGGTGATTGCGTAAGGTATTTTTTTATTAACAAAAATTTGTAATACACATGAGAATTATAGAAATTGACAAATATTTTAATGAATATAATATTTGAAATATACTTATTTTATGAATTAAATATATTAGACGCAACGTATACATTACTTACTGGTATTGTTTAAAATAAGTATGTATTTAAAACAAACAACGCCTTAGTCCTGAACGCATGCTCAAATAGATTATCGAAGGACTATAACGAATCAAATTTTATCATGACGTTTATACCGACATGAACTGCGTAAATTTGCCGAATTTGTGATAATTTAATGATTCTCGCATGAAATTAAAACAGATTAGATAAATTAAGCAAAGGGAAATTTTACGAGTAACAGACGTCAATAACTTAATCTAAGTTGAATGGCTCTCGATAGAACGATGAGTTTACTTTTCCAGTTACTCGATTTAAGATGGAATTGTAATAAGATAGCCAGTAAGTTCTCATTTCGTTTGAGATGATATCAAGCCAGTACAGATATTTCTGCACCACTGAAGGTATTTGCAAACACAGATATTTAAGCTGAAACAATACCTTGTTTCAATAAACAGTTTCATTATAGTTCTTTTTTTTTTTAACAAAATCATATTTAACATTTAAATATAACTTGTAATGTATTTATATTCTATATTATTCTGCTTTCAGTTTTCAATTGAATAATCGCTAATCACTGGCAACATCGCATTATGGCAATTGTCACATTAAAAGTTCATAGATAAATTTCCTTAAAGTACTTCAATCTAAATATATATTTTTTTAAACAGCATTAATTCTTTTGGAAGAATAGGTACTAAGGATACATGTAAGACGTATTTTTTTCTGAATATTAATGTTTGATAACATTTAAAATAATGTATGAAACAAGTGTTGACGAAATTCAGCAGACTTACCTAAAGTTAGTCCATTTAAGCTGTATGGGTAGAAACGATAGATTTAAATACCTACCATTAAACTTAACATAATAAAGTATTAGTTTTATACAGCCAATTAAAGGGTAACACAAACTAAACACGCGTAGCCGCAACGTCAGTATTAACACGAATAATCATTGCCATACAACAAATATTTAGGAGAACATTAGAGAATTTTAAACTGAGTGTATATAGAGTGGAATACCGCGTGTGAAGTTGATCACAGAGCTGGCGGGCAACTGTGACATGCCCACACAATGCCACTTTCCGTATAGAAATCACAATAAAATAGCTGTATTGTGCATCGATTACGACACGGCGTGAGCACAGCCTGCATCCTCCTGTGACCGTTGGCGGCCGCACAAAATGGAGTACGAAATCGAAGTTATTGAACGTGACGTGTTGCTTCCGTTTATGTCGAAAACTACGCTTCGAACTAGCATGTAGGAGTTCCTATGGTTCCGTATAATATGTAGAAAAACAGTAAGAAAAATGATATCGATTTAGATACTGTGACACGTACAGACAACAGATAATTGCTTAAAACAATGTCCCAGCAATGTTTTATTAATATGTAACCTTTTTAAAACAATATTCTGTTCTAGAAAATACCCAAAGTGGAATATCCTTTTTTGTGGGCTTATTCAGGCACATGAGCTTTCATCAGGTTATACGATTATACATACACTTTTCATATAAATTGTTCTGTATACGGTTCTTCTTGAACATGTGAAATAATTCTCCTGAGATACGATAATATTTAAATGTTTTTTTTTTTTATATTAGCAGCGTGAAAGACGATGTGAACCATATCGTTCAGTAAGTTAATTAAAATGTTTATAGCTACATGTCACTCGCATATGTATATCATGTGCACAAACAAGCATTAACATTTTCTGAAATACACATAAAGAGCACGAAATATACGAGCATTATGGATCTAAAGATCTTATTTCAACCTCGCATTACCTTTTAAAGTTATTATTAGCATCAAGCAGATGTAGGTACTTGTATGTAAATTGAAACATTTATAAAGGAAACTATATGGCTCGAATCGACCAGAACGTGGAATAATATTTTGCCATCGAAAAGCGCGCAAATTGCCATCAAAATGTGGCATGTCATTTTGGTGCGTAACAAATCGCGTCCCACATAAAATTGTGGACACAAATGCAGAAAGGGCAAACATTACGATAATGTGCACATTTCCGTGCGTGCAGAGTGATTGGCGTACAATATATTGTCCAAAGACAAGGTGTGGTGGTTTAACTGTGCGCGACCAAATAGGCAAAACACAGTTAAAACCATCAATCACGGCTAGTTGTCACAGTATTCTATTCAAGTCGCTTTTATTAAGTGATCAAAAGTAGGACACGTAAAATAGGTGTCAGAGCCATAATTTGTCACTGTGGCCGGGTTTATTAATTGTTATTGTCAAACTCAGGTTATGATTGCATCTTTTATGACGGGTCCATCAGATAGTGGACGGCTTCTGACTAATATTGAATGACCGTTTTTGTCTTTGACCCTTTTATGTACGGTGTTGTCATATAGTGGATTGTAATATCACGCGCTTTTATAAGTGCAATCTCAATTATACAATATTAATAAAAACGCTGTATGCTACTTGCGATCTATAGTACACCAAGTAGAAGCATACTGTACCTACTCATATATTTAAAATGACTACAGACTTTCCTTAACTACGACAGCAACGCAATATCGCAGGTAAAGTCATCGTCGTGTCAGTTATATACAAATTCATATATTTAAACATATAACATGTATAAAAAGGGCACGAAAAAGAAGATGAATGTATGTATAAGAAGCAGGGCAAGTCTGTATGGGTAAAGGCACACTCATAAGAAATCTGGCGTAATTATATATACTCGTATACATAATAAACTGTATAAGTTAACCTGAAATAGTGTTATTTAACCTTTATATAACATGTGCAATATTAGTATAATTAGTTGATTGTTGGTGTGACCACCGTGGCACCGGACGCACGACAAAGGTCGGCGCCGCGCGCTGGACGCCGCGCTGCGACCCAACGCACACCGTTCCGCTCCTTTGACATCGTTCGTTCTCTCACAAAGTCACACCGCTATCTTTTATGACTATTGATCATTTGTTCTACATAATTAATTTATTATTGAAAGTTTATAAAGGGTTGTGGGAAAGCGAATATTGATAGAATTTTTATCGTAAATGATTGCATCAATTTAATAAATTAAATTTATCTTCTAATGTACTCGTAAGTCTAGATTTTCCAAACTATGTACATACGTTTATTACATTCATAAATTATATTTTTATTTCAAAACATTTTCTATTACTTAGAATGCTTTTAAATATCGACCATTTTAGAGATCTTTTTCCAAAAAAAATTGTCAATGTCTGACCTACGAGTATACAAATTAGGAATGAGGGTTATGGAAATTATTTATTCTGCAAATACGATAGCTGTTTATGTACGAGTCATTGATATCAATGTAAAAATACATTTCCATAATTCGTCGATCAACTTTTAACGCACAAAGTCTAATTACTGAACTCATTCATATTGAGCCTGCCAATAGCAGATAGATTCATTAGCTGAGTGTTTAATTTACTAATTACGGCCAGTGAACGAACATTTAAAACGTTTATTTGGAATGTAAACATGAAATACCTACATAATATGTAATATTCTGAATAATTAGTATACTTGTATTAACATTAATTTGCAGTTGATTGATTATTTGTGAGATATATAGAATAATGTTTAAATAAACAACTTAAAAATTAAAAATGGAGGTATTTGTATGGAACTGTGAAAAGTAAAAACAGACCGTGATACGTTTGAAAGCGTTCTTGAAGGTGTTGAGACTCTTAGTGGAAGCCGTAGTTCGCCAGCAAAAATACAACGCTTCAACAATCTCTGTGTAGCGACAGCGTGTGCATTATTGTGTTCTGAGTTTAAGGGTGTATTTAAGCAGACACATTAAGGCCTAAGTGTTCACGTCCTGGCTGGCAAAGAACAATCCAATACTACTACGTTTATGTTAAACTACGTACATGTGTACCTGTATTAAAAAAAGAATGCTCGGACTAAATATTTCATTAATAGATAAAATGAAGTATGGTTAATCATAAGACCTATTTTATTATTTCATGTCATTCCAACGTAAAAAAATTACCCAGCAAGGTTATGTTTGATATTTACCCAATATCTGTTAAAGGCCAGTAATCTACAATTATAAACGGTTTATTAAAGTGCACCTTATACATTAGTATACCCAGTTATTTTAAATAGGAACAAAATTTAGTTAACATTGCCTTCAACATACTTCCGTTCAGTGTTTTTTTGATCACAAAACTGGCTAGCATTTGGCCGCAATCCCGTCTGATGGAAAGCGCAGATGCGTCCTAAGATGTAGCACGAGTGCCTAGTAAGAGCCTATCCATCCTTGTTTTGAAGTCCTAGGTTATATGTGTCCGGAAACACAGAACAGTTCATAACACACATTGTTACTGTCAGTATACAGGTCCGCTGATGCCATTGTTATTCAATAATATGTTTAACAGAGTTAGTAACACTAATACAGTGAAACTATCCAATCCGTTCACACAAATACTATTTCAAACAGTAGTTGTATTTATTAAGAAAATTTGTGGGGTTAATAGCTCACCTTGCGTTCTATTCTCGTATCAGATTGCACAAATATCAACAAGTAGAGTTCAGAGTATATTTAAAACGCAACATATTAGAGTGCATTGACCCAATACAAATAGCTGGCTACTTACAATAACATGCTGGTAGCAGTACGTATGGCAAATTATCATGTTCCGACTATATACAGATTCTACTGCTGGTTTTTACAATAAAACGAATTCTTTTGTAATATGCTTTATAACTCTGACTAGCCCTTTGCTCCAATGGTTAGAAAACGTAATCGCGGAGCCGGGACTTGTGGATTCGATTCCCACCCAGATAAATATTTGTGTGATGAGCACGTTGTGTCTGGGTGTCAAAAGAAGATATATTTGTATGTACATATATGTAGTTTATCAGCCGTCTGATTACCATAACAAGTTCTTTTGATGCTTACTTTGGAATCAGATGGACATGTGGGGTATTCCGAGATATTATTATTATTATTATAGACTGCCTCGTTGGTCGAATGGTTGCAAGCGCGACTGCCAATCAGGAGGTCCTAGGTTCAAACCTCGGGTCGGCTATTTTTGAATTTTTCTTGTTTACAATTTCTAGTAGTGACTCGGAGTCTGGATCTGTGCCCAGTGAATGGCAATAGGGTCACCACCTATTCCATGGAACTTAAACGTAACTGGTGAAAAGTGCGAGTGTACATACTAAATACAACTACTACACTCCTCTGCCTACTCCTTCGGGGATTACAGGCATGATGTTACGTTTTTATTGTTATTGTTATCGTGATAGACAAAGTCTGTATAACACGTGGCGTTCTTTTTAAATCGTTCGTTCTTTATTTATTTATTTACGGTGCATGTGCACACAATATAGTGAACTGCTAAGCAAACAAACAGAACATATGTAGGTATAGATTTTACAGATTATTATTATTTTTCAATTCTATTTGAAATTAGGTATAAACATCTATAAATGGTATTGAGTATCTAATGCTCGAGTAATCTGGATAAGGAACTTGTTTACTAATATTTTCGACAGCAGGGATTCACTTTCCTTTCGTGATAAATAAATTAATTCTTTTTATTATTTTCTTTGTAGTAAAATGATTCGCTCATATAAAATGATAAACAAAAAATCATATTTTATAAAAATGGATATTTACCTTACATGTAGTACCTACGTTACTTAGTGAAAATGATTTACTATTTTCGTAAATTAAGTACCTTTAAAGCCTTTGGAAAAATAATTATTTTAAAGTATTTCTCCCAATCCCTTTATATAAGTGGAAAATGAAAACAAATGTACTTTATATCGTACATAATAAATTTATTAAATATCACATTATCCCTGAAAGAAAGTACTACGAATGAATTATATTACATCAGCATCATTCTATATAAATGCTTATTTTTATATTGTTTAGTATTACGATAATTCCGAAAAGAGTTTCTAGACTTGATGGGATTGCATTTTTTCTACGATTCAACAAGAATACCAACTGCTTCTGTGCTAGAAAAGACTCTACATCGTTTGTCTGCGTTATTTTTTTACATCACCTGTATATTAAAACAACTTTAGCGGTTTAGCTTACGTACACAGCAAAAGGCATTTTCGAAATGCATTCACACAAAAGGGGGCACAAAAAGTCAACCAAGTCAAGTCAAGTATAGTCAATCTGCGTTATTCTTGTTACACGTATGTAAAAACTACTTGGACACAGTAATTCTTGCATAGACAGCAAAGGCAGACAGAATTTTCGAAGCGCATCTACATAAAGGGGGTACCGACCTAACGCTATCCTAACCCAACAATGTTATTGCAATATCTCGCCGAGATTGAAGGGTCTTTTTATCATAATTTTTGCGAAGATCAAGGGTCCGCACAGCGTTAAACTTGCCAACTCAGCGCGGATATTCAAAAATCTCGGACCAGATGAATGATATTCACCAGTTTATTCCTCGTCGGATTCTTTTGCGTATTTTCGAAAAGACAGAATTTCGGTGTAGATATCTTAATAGAAATATAGATATTTATGTTATACCCATGTAACAGATAAAATATAGCGAATATTGGTACCTAATAGTATTATCTCGCCTAGCACAGAAACAGATGTCCTATAGGGTTAAACTAGGCTTTACGCAAGAGTATTGCAACCAAGATTGTTTTTTGACATCAAAACGGAGAAAGGAACGTTTTTAAGTTAATTCCTCGTTTTGAGAGTTCATATGTATCCAACCTGGGAAACAAAGATTTTTTGCAGTTTTTTGGAACTAATTTTCTGTAGGTGCCGAGGGAGACCAAGACTCACCTATGTAGACGAAATAAATAGGGTTTAATGTGATATGGAACGTCAGAAGTCTCCGAAACCGGCGTGCATGTATAAAGAGAGTGATGAATGTAGCCGAAGCACGACAGGTGTGTAAGAATAGAGATGTCTGGCACTCTGTGCTCTCTGCCTACCCCGCAAGGGACCTGGCGTGATCATATAAAACAAATAATAAAATGTCGTAACGCCGAGCCTAAGTTAAGGGGCGATGGGTCTCTACAATCTCTGTAATCCCAAATCTAGCAGTGACATCGGACATGAGACATGATAAAGCTGAATATAAGATTCAAAAATTGTACTTTTTTAATTGTGAGTAGTACTTCACATTTTTCAAATCATATCCTTATTACATGATACATGTATTTCAAATGAAAAAAAAAAAATCAATTTATTCATTTTGTTCATGTCAGTATATTGTCTAATAAATTACACACACTGTCAGGTGAGCTGGAAGGGTGTTCTGACGCTCCAAAATATGCAGTTTACGATCTCTCCCCAGAACCTAATCTTATAACCCGCAGTAAGGCGGAGTTCTGCTGTCTAGCTGGCTTTAAACAGAGATTGGTAAAGTTTCACGGAACATGATTGTATTAATCTAACGTAATCAAAGGTTAATGTTACAAGTACTTGTACAATTATGAAATCTATTAACGTTATTCAAACTTAGTTAACCGTTTTGAATTTAATAAAAAAAGTAGTTAAAAAATTATTTATTAATTAATTATTCATGCACGTTGTGAATACGAAAGAAAGTATAAAATTATTGTTACGATTTCTTCAAAAATCACAGATAACTGCGTAGTACCTGTCTGTTTATTAACGAACAGTATTGTTTGGTATCTAAAGAAACCCCTAAAATGCTTATAAAAATATACGAGAGTATTTTGTTATATGATAACAAATACGCCAATAGAAATTGGTTACGTCAATGGTATATGAAAATTAGGAACCCGTAAAAATGAAGTGGAACGTTCAGCTCAGTAGGAAAAAATTATGAAAAGAAATTTACGACCCCTAAACCTTTTTCATATAGAGCAATAAAAGCTGCGTATTAAGTCCGGGAAAAGGTGCGAACAAGACGAATTATTCGCCATAGAATATAGCGATGAGGTTTTTGGTTTGAAGGTGTAATTTTGGCGATAATGCGTTATAGTAAAGCAGATCCTCACGACTTTGTCAATATTGGGCGATAAATAGTTCAAGGAATTTTATAGAAGACTAATTCATATTCCAGGATGTATCCTGTGCCGTATAATATATACATACATAATTTACTTTTTTATACGAGTAGTATGTACATGGATCTCAATATAACTATGTTAATAATATGGTAGAGACATACATATGTACATATATACATAATTTTTAACGGAAAGCATTTTGAGTGCATTCTAAATTCAAAACAGTTCACGCTAAAATATTAGGTTACACTTAATATAAAAGTTGTCTTTTAAAAAGTACTGTCTAAACAAGTCGGTGAACCATCATATAAAATATGTTTTTACTAACCGGTTTTCTCAGACGGCGAGCTAAAAATTTTCTTTAAGCTTGTGTTTCTTTTGATGTTGCATGTTAGCCTTTCGATAGCTTTTAATATCTTCTTGCTGACCTTATTAATAGTTCTGTGTTTCGGATCGGAATACTTTGGCGTTCGAGGACCGCCGCCGACGATCTTCTCGCAACCCGAATCAGCGCTATCATCCGATTCCGTAGCGGAAGTATCGGAAACGGGATGGAATATATACGGGCTGCTGGCGAAACAGGGGGAGTTCATGACGGTTCTGGTGAAACTCAGTTGAACTGCCACATATTACGGCTAAGCGTTACCCTAGGAAAATTATTGAATTACTTTGAATTTCAGAATAGTTTCAAAACGACTATTCACAGCGAAGTCTAGACGAGCGTTGGGCAAGTCGGCGACGGTACTGCTAAGAATCGGGACCTCTATCCAGAAGACGCGTGAAGCGTGACGCCGCTCCTACTGCCAAGCCTTGGACCTTGACTTATCTTGGATCATTTATTTTATATCGTAATTACTCATTGTAAATATCTCCATATATCCATACATGTGTACTTAAATATTTCGCTTGTCGCTTTATGAATGACCTTCGGTGTTTAGTATTAGTGACACTCCCGTATAAACGTGAGATAATGATTTACCCAAGATATAGGTTAATAAATTAATGAGTTACACATCAAATATTCAAATGCTTTTTATGAGTATTTGATTGTAACATCACGACTGTATTCCTGGAAGACGTAGGCACACAAGTGTAGTAAACTGCTGCGATACAGCTGTGATGTTATACGTCATATTCCGGGTACAAATTCATAGTCCTAGCTACTATAAGGAATTTCAAGTTACAAATAACCAATAGTAGGTACCGGACCCGATGGATCGAACCTGCAGCCTCTCGACCAGCAGTTACATTATATACAAACAATTCAACTAACGAGGCAGTACTTATATGAAAATGGAGAAGGAATTTTACATTTTAATTGTACTATAACGAATTTTATGTTACAATTGTGCTATAAACAGTAAATAAAATAGCACTTTGCCCTCAAGTAAACCTACGTAGTAATTGGCTTTGCGTATTTTGCTTTGTAGATAGGTACAACGTTGCAGTTCAAATGTATTGTAGCTACAATGTATTGTACTTTCACCCCACGCAATTAGGTATTTGATGTACTTGATTAAATAAACTAATTGTTTAGTTTACATAAGGTTTTTCAGAACGGCGAACTATGTAGTTTCAGACTCATCCGAAGTCCTGCGTTATGCGCTGATTATAGCGAGACTGCTGCAACCTCGCGAGAACCTTGGATAAGTTTGAAAATAGTAGGACTATTTAAAAAAAATGCTGGTAGGTATATTTTAATCACGTATATAGATGAATAGTCATGAAATGTTAACTAATAAAAGCTTTTTTAAATTACCAATTATATAAAATATTTACTTAATAACTTAGTATAGACATATTGAATTGCATACGCTATACCTAGATAATTGTTTGTGGTATTTACATGCTCATTGTCAAGTAGACTGAAATTCCTGGAAACAATCACAGACGTGTAGTTATCTTGTAGGATTTAGTCGGAATGCCTGTGTCCAGGTACGAGTATGTTTATGTAGCACAGATTCCATAACGTGGTTCATTACTACTGCAGAAATCTGGTGAATTATAAGTACTTCTTCAAGTACAAATACATAGTTACTACAGTCAACAAATACCTAATCTATATAAATATAATGACAGAGGTGTACGCACTACAGGTGCGCATCTCGCATAAAATAATTGGTAGATTGGGATAATTTTTTTAGTTTTACATTTTGGATATTTGGTTCTTATATTTAAAAAAAGTAATTACGATATCTGCATGTCGTGTAAAGTAGATTATAAATGTAACGGCTTACTCACGTGTGTTTTTCGGGATGGCCCTCCCGAAAACCATCCCGAAAAACGCACGTAAGTTAAGTATGTTTAAGCACGTATGTTTTAAGATTAGCAAAGTAGGTATATTTTTGCCTTCAATATGTTTCATGTTTTATTTCTGTACATCAATGATGTTGGTAATCATATCATTAGCAACGCAGACGAAATAATGGGTACAAGCTAGTATAAACTATAACTACTGCAATTAGAGACAATAATGTAGTATAATTAGGAGATATTTTTCTCTAATGACTTTCCTAAAAAATAATATATCTGTGTGCATCGGTTTTTATAATTTTCATTTAGGTACCTATACCAATGTCAACACACTAATTCTGATGTACGACTAAATCCTCATAAAACGCAGCGTTATTATTTAGCAAAGATATTTTTACGTTAAGTAATAAATATATATCTGTATAAATACTTAAAGCGGCAATGTTTCAAAAGTGTACCTCAGATTTTTATTCAATTTTAATATAGTGCCTGAAGTTTTTTAATAGCAATTATACATGCCGAAGTATTGGTCTGAATAATATTTTTTTCCACTAAATGATTTCTTAATGTTCTCTAAATTTGTAGCAAACGATTATTTATTCGATATTCTGGTTTTTTAATTAGAAATAAGATTTAGTAAACAGGTAAACACCAACGCACGTCAAGCATGTTAGTCATTTTTTAATATGTGAATGTTTTGTTTTCAAATCAAATATTAAAATGAATATATTTATGAAAATAGCGAGCAGTGGTTATTATTAGTGTGGGGAGGAGTAGTGGGTTACGGCTTTGACCCTTTTATTCTGAGAGGAGACCCGCGCAAAACAGGGAAACGAACTACGATAATACAATATTTCACAGGTCTAAAATGTATCAGTGTACAAGCTGAATACGTAAAAAATTGTATATTTTTTGCGTATTTAACCGTACCAGTACTTCCTTCAATGTATTTCCTTTAGTTTCCTTATTATCATCACTCTTAACTCTTTTACGGGGTAGGTAGATAGCATCGGTTGCAAAATATCCTTGTCTTTTTTTATATTGATAGAGATACAGATATGCTCGATAAGGTGAGACAACAGATCTTATACAGACTATAATATATTACTACAATGTGCCCTTAACAAAAAAAATTCGCTCACAAATGAGTGTGATTTAAGACATCAATAATTAATATGTACCGATAAACTGACGAAGCCACCTATAAGTTTTCCGCGGCTCCGATCCTAAGTAACATCGTTCGCCACTACTACTGTTATAAAAGTCAAATGTAGAACAAAACCATTATACCCAGTTCGACTCATTTGGGCTATATTTATTAGTGATACGAATAAATCGGGACAAGTAACTTACTTTTCTTTGTATGAAATAACATAATCAGATGTGACTGATCTCCTCCTCACTGCGACCTCGAATTTCTGAACAAGGACTGACGCTAGCCAGACTATCCCGAAAACTCATACACAAGTGAATCTAGTAAATATTTAATGAAAAATGTAATGTCACCGATAGCCGCTGGAGCAGACGTGTTGTGGAGTGGAGACCGCGACTTGGCAAACGTAGCGTAGGACGCCCTCTGGCTAGGTGGAGTGACGATATACGTAAAGTGGCTGCAGTGGTTGGATGCGAAGAGCTGAAGATCGAGCTCAGTGGCGTGCTATTGGAGAGGCCTATGTCCAGCAGTGGAC
>DWMO01000042.1:0-13394 GCA_018245175.1 Elbella theseus
GTTTACCCTCCATTGGTTCCATTATATTGCAATACATTACATTTATAAAAGTTTGCATAAAAAGGATAACACGGAAATTTTATACAATTTTACTTGATTTGTTTGATTGCAAGTTAGTGCTTTATCGTAGCATTTATTTATTTATGTACACAATTACGAGCATACCATTTTTAAGCGACAGTTTTCAGTAACCTTACTAAACTCTACCTAACTACTACCTATCAGTGTTCCTACTAAATCAACACGCCAGGGTAAGCAAAGAGCACCAAGTGCCAAGTTTCTCTAATCACTTGGACCTGACGTGTTTCTTCTACACTCATCACTCATGACTTGTGACTTACGTTAGCATTCTTATTATTTTTAAACACTGGTGCCTAAACTGCAACAGAATCACGGCTAGAAACACCGTTTCAATAAGATTTTTTTCTCATGCACAACTGGTAATAGTGACGTTATTTGCCCATTAATACGCCCTTATAAAGGAATCCACCACCTTTAACATATGAACTGAGCAGCAGTACGTACTTTCAAATCGCTATTGAATACAACAAACGAACTGAACAATTGACGTCAGCATGCGTCTCATTTAAATATCTTTACTATAATATTAGAAAAGATTTCTGAAACGATGACAAATATGCAGAGATGAATTTTAAAAATGAGCAGAGGTATTCTGGCGCTTCGCCATTTAATATTGCGGCCGTTTTGCCGCTCCGCTGGCCTGTATGGCCGTATGATTTACTAAAAGCAGGCCGAAGGAGATTTTTAAAGTACGTAAAATAAACGGTTGATGAAAGAACGATTTATGAAAATCCGTCACGAACACATATTTTGTTTCTTCAAGCTAGTGAGCAGTGGATGTTTAATTAAACTACTCGTATGTATCAATTATTATTGATATATCATTTCGCCACGTCCTTCCGGGGAAGACAGAAAGTAGAGTACCAAATATTTTTATCTAACATTTTTTATGTTCGAAATAGGTTAAGATAGTATCATCCAATATAAATATAAGAATTTTGTTTACTAATTCATTACTAGTTTTATAGGGTTCAAGTTTCGCCTGGTCATCTGATAATCCGGATACGGTTTCATCAACATATCAACAGATTAAAAAATGTTAATTCATACTAATGGACAAAGTACAGTGGTGATCAGTTTTCTTAACTACTTTGATGCTTTTTACGTCTAACATGCTACGAAAAACATTCCCAAGGTACGTGAAAAAGGTTCAAAATCTTCTAGAAAATGCACTTGTAGAAAATGACAAGCTCCTTTAAGGCACACAACACATTGGTAACCGCTCTGATGTTGCCTATAGGCGACGTTAACCAGTTACCAGCAAGTGGGCCGTTTGTTTGTTTGCCATGCCTCTTAATATAAGAAAAACTTGTCCCTTAAAATCTAACTAAAGTAGTCTCACCTGGTTAGTTATACTCCAGGCCTATAAATACTTACAAATACAAGTAAATATGCTTCAGTAGGTTAATGCAGTCGTAGGTCATGTCAATAATGATTGATTTGGGTATAAAATGTAGGGATTGTCTGGCGCGCCGCCATATTGCATTGCGGTCATTTTACGAGTACCTCCCTACTAGCTAACACTATATTATACAGTATGCTAAATGTTGATCCATTTATTATTCTTTTTATAGATATTATCATCATTTACATAATTTCTATCGTTACACAATCGAATACGAGTTTCCTGTCAGAAATAGAAGAATTCGTGTTATGCTTTTCTACGTTAGCTATGTATAAGTTGGTAGATATGATACACCATAAAGAACATTCTAGAGAAAAGAAAGTATTATGATTTTATGCCGCGAGGTGTTCTGATTGCTAACCGTAGCACGAACCAAAACTGTGAAATTGTACCACACCAAATTTAATTCGTCAATTCGGAAAAAACGTCAAAGGGAAAAATACTGATATTGCTTGTATCTTCGCAAATCCAGAATTTAAAGTAACAGATAATTTTCACCAAATATATTCCGATATAAAAACCATCCCACTTCGTTACAAATATGTACGTATCGAAGTATTAATGGGCTCATATCCAAAAAGAACTACTCAATTACAAACAGAAGTTGCCAAATATGAACTCGCTAACTACTTCACTGAACAAAGCGCTCACACCTCATTACGCAGACAGGGGAGGCATCGTCGGCTCCACCTTACACTCACGATACGATTAGTCGTACATACTACCTTGGCACCGGCATTCCTTTTAAACAACCAACTTAATGAAATATGATATAAATTTATATGTATGTATAATGAAGTGCGTTTTTTGTGATAGCTCGACTAGTTTCGGACCTATACGAGTTCCTTCATAATGACCTTCCGCCGATTGCATCGAGGTCACGGTGTAAACTGGTAGAACTTAAAACTGCGTACATTTCCTTATTCAATATCCTATGTCACTTCTGTGTGTATGAACAGACTTGTAATAACATTGAAAGAAATAAAAAAAAAACACTAAGAAACGACAAGAAACAGTAGGAGGGAAAAAATTCGAAACAAACCCAATAGGTAATATCTTTTTCAATCTGGCAGCATCTGGTTAACCTATAAATAAATCTACAATAATTTACTGTAACTCGCCCCCAAGGCGTATTGTCTCGAGCTTGCGAAAATCGAGATATTCGAAGCGTTTGAAAGATTTATTACGATGAAGAATAACTTCCCGTCGGGCGAAGCTGGACTTGACACTTGACACTCCTCGTTGCCGGGTGCAATCTGCGGAAACGGTCTGACGTCACTTATAAAAGGCTCACGTCAATGTACACGGTTGAGAGATAAGCGATGACAGAAAATACAGAGACCAGAAAGCGAATTGTTTTTATTGATACAATTCTTTAAAATGTAGAAATAGTATTTCACATAATGGAAAGCAAGACGCAGGCAAGGATGTAAGACGCTCGCCTAGAAAGTGCCTATTCACTCTTGCTTTGAATAATTTCAGGCTATACGAATCGGGAAAGATGGACGTTGGCAGAGAGTTCCATACTTTCACTGTTTGTAGCAGAAACTATTTAGCGAATCGCTTTGTCCTGCTCATAGGAGGTTTTGCGAGATGCGGATGATAGCCTAGTATATATTTCTTTGTCATTAATCCGTTAATATATAAATAAAATAAGAAACGAGTAATAAGCAATCTGACTGCACGAAGGCATCTGCCAAATTTTATTGTAGTTAACACCTTAGTAGAACATAATCAAAGAAGATCTGAACATGTATCCTGACCTGAGTTTTCCTGCATATTCCAATTCTATAGCGCACCTCTCCTTGACGAAGTTGCCATATTTGTCTAAGAACTCGATTCCTTTGTGGGTATGGGCGGCTAAGTTATCATATTGATCCTGTGGACAAAAAAAACTCTATTAATAAATGCAACGTGTGGACGCAGCGCGGCGGAAGTGGACAGTGATAGCGGACCATCAGCGGGAAGCTGCCCGCTGCGCTGATGCTGATAACCCACGGCTTATTTTACAACTTATTCAGTGACCTATTATACATATGTGTAGGTATGAGTTATAAACAATTGTATTTTGTTACTGGTGGATGAGAATGAGAAGTCTCTCAACCCGACGTGCGTGTATGAAGAGATGCTGAGTGTAGAATCATGTCAAGTCGGAAAGTATAGAGATACTTGGCCCTCGATGTTGTATGCCTGTCCCGTACACGATCCGGCGTGATAATATAATAATAATAATATTTCTTTATACACATCTTGTATGAACCTTCAAATATCTATTATTAACAGTGTATAATTATGTTAAAAACTTATGTAACAATTGTTGTGTAATCGTTGATTGTCCCACAATTGTCGTATCTAAATGCTTAATGGTATATTTAAAGTATGGTATGGTATATTTTATGTTAAATACTTACATATGTAACACATACGTATACAATATCGATTTCGAAGCAACTCAATATTACAAAGTTCAACGACACATCAATAATCAATTTTACAGCCTCCTCTGGAACTCGTAAAATTAAAAATAAACCGGTGGCCAGAGAGACGATGTGCCAAACAGAATGCGATCGACAAATTAATACGGGAATCCACGTCAACATGGATATTTTCTAGACTAAGGATTACTACTACCTATGGCCCTGGCAAACTTCTTTCATTTCAATATTAAAGAAATATTTCACTACTTCTCCCTAAAAAGAATTGATCTGTGTATAATTGAATTACAATCACTGCGGGTCAAAAACAGTTTTAAGCCATCCTGTGCCTTTTTGATGACCTGTAACAATTGATATCTATAATGCAATCGCTGGTTTAACGAGTGCTCAGGAAAATTTGGGCGAATTTCAAGCGAAAAATCCAGCGATTGATTGTGCAAAAACCAACGACGCTGAATGTTGAATGATTTATATTAAACCATCGTCACCATCAGCCTGTCTCCGTGCACTACAAGTTCTAAGACTTCCCCCTTACGGGTTTTGCCCATAATCCTCACGCTGGGCAAGCGGGCTAGGGATCGTACAGAAAAACATCTCGCACAACCTTCTATACTACCCGTCAGCGGCCAGGGCAATTAGCAGTGTCATACATTAAACATACAAAACCTTTCAACCATACACTAATTACAATACACCAATAAATAAAAAGTCAGTTGGAGGTGAAACGTGAACCTAAAAGGCTCTTGGCTGTCGCAGTTCCCACAATTGGATTATGATTGCGTCGCGGGAACTGATTGCGTGCAAAGATGCGCATGCGACGCCCCAACAGCGAAGAGCCGCCCTTGACTCCGCGCAGAGGTGTACGGTGCAACGACACTTATTAACCTCCGCACTCCCTTGCTGTACACCTCGCGAGTTCATAACTCTATAATACACACTGTACATACGAGTTCATTTGTATGCAATTTCGGTAGAGCAAGGAAGCTCTTTCTATTTTCAATATACGTCTTTTCGTTATCCCTACTTCACAAATAGACGGATTAATTAATTATTTTTATTTGACTTGAATTTGAAACATAAAACAACGATGAAAATATAACAAGCCATAACATCACGCCCTGACGTCGTGGACAGCGTAGTGTAATAATACACATGTCTCATATATATATAAATATCGTGTCTCATATATATATATAAATATCTCATATATAATTAGAATGTTTATCAACAAACATATCAAAAACATGTAATTATGTGTAATATTATGAATAATGTTTATGATGTATATATAAAATGTTTATAAACAATGGTCTTGATTATCACTCAATTAACATCACTGAACATAATAAATGGCGATAACCTACCGATATTTCCTCATGTTCTTATTGTGTGATATCATAAACAGTTGAAAAGAGTGTTATAAACAGAGTTACATATAACTACTAATGAACAAAAATAGCGCCCTGTTTTGTATATTTATATATAGAACACATCCGAATTCTTTTGTTTTGTAAATATATGTATAAAGTAGCTTGAACTAATCGTATAAATACTTGTACAGCATTTAATAGAGTTCGAAGAATCGACCGAGAAGTATCTATAACTGATGTTGTTTGATATATTAATACATAACATCACGCCTGAACTTCTCCGAAGGGGTAGACGGAGGAGTATAGGACTCCCACGTTTCACCAGTTACGTTATTGATATATTAAAATATTTCAATAAAACGTTTCTTATTATTCCGCCCAATAGGTGACTGGCATTTTTCACAATGGCCGGTCAATGGAATAATTTTAATAGTCATTGTCATATTGCTATCTTAGATTGGACATATTTTTAACTTTCCGAGCATAATGAATAATGTTTTAATAATCACCTGTTCATAACATACCTATACTACTAATAATTGTAAGTGTAAGAAAGATACGAGGTATTATTTTTTTATTTAACATTTTGTGAAAAGGGAGTATTCATAGACACAAAAACACACTGAAGAAATATTGAACAATGGCGCTACTTAACCCTTACAGAGATATCTTCCAGCAGCGTCACGAATGGGATATTAATATTGAGAGATCAAATTGTTTGTGCTAAAAAAGAGAGTAGCAACGGTAAATACATAGACATGTATGGATACACAGCAAGAACGTAACATCACGCCTGTAATCCACAAAGGGGTAGGCGGAGGAGTGCAGTACACCCCCACGTTTCACCAGTTACGTTTAAGTCCCACAATGGAATAGGTGGTGAGCCTATTGCGTTACACCGGGCACACATCCAGACTCCGAGTCACTACTAGAAATTCTAAATTAAATAATACCCGGTAAATTCTAATAGTACCCGGCCCGGGATTTCAACTCAGGATCCAAAACCCCGATTGGCGGGCGCGCTAACACACAGTAAGAACTTATATAATAATCTCATAGGTCAGAAACATTCAACCGACATTCTATGAACGGGTCGTCTGTTGCTTTAAACTGATATTTGTTTTTAATCAGCGCGTGATGGCATGCGGTTATCGTAAGGCTTTATTTGATATGATCCGTTATATTATGTTATTGTGTGTTTAATTAATGTATCGTATATAAATATACAAATATATAAATATACAATGCTAAACCAGACAATACAGATGCGTAGAAGTGGGAGAACAAGATTGATCTATTTTGACCAGAGAAGTTGAGCACTGTTGTGTTGAGGAGTTCGGAAATACAATATAGAAAACGCATATGGGGTTTGTCAGAATAGGGAAATTTGACATTCGGTGTTCTCTGCATACCCCGTAAGGGACCTGGCGCGATTATATAACAATAATAACGAAACATACAAAACATTTCACTAGCGAACACTTTGCATTTAGTGGTGATGTCGAAACTAATAACATTAATTGAACGTACGTACGTATGTATGTATAGCGACATGAGCGGAGCGGTGCCGATGTTGTAACGAGACGAAACTCCCATGTGAATGGAATATTTGGTACGCCTTTAATCTTATGTAATTATACACAATTACCGGCAAATATTCGACGAATGTTAGTACAGAGCATGCAACAGCTGAAGAGAACAACGGCTGTTGTTGTATGAGTCACAGATCATTGGTAATTAACTTTTCCACTGGGTAGTATTATAAATCAATAAATATTAAATGGTATTGTGTATATTGTGCGTTACGTCATAAGTCCAATTGTGAACGTTGGAATTATATTTCTGATTGTATCAATAATACTCACGTCATAACATTATATGGCCTTAGCTATATATTTTTAGTTGAAACTTTGGTGACTTTTGTAACATTCATTTATGTAACGTTTCGATGTTTGTAGATATTATTTGTTTCTTAAAAATAAGTAGACATTAAACAAACACTGATAGGGAGAGCCATGGCCCACTAATTGAACGATAAAATAGTTGAAAATGATGATGACGAATAACTCCATACAAATGAATAATATTAAAGGCATACAACAGCTTCAGTCTCAATGCAACTCGTGTACATATAATGTATACGAGTCGCATATATGCGAACACAGATTAGCGGATAATAAAATATGATTGATTAATACAAAACAGCCAGGAAGGTAATGTAAGCTTCCATAGAGTCCTGTATATATGCGGTCTAGAGATGGGACTGCGGCGAGCGAAGTCATATTCAAGTCAATCGCACTTAGGCTATTTTAAGACGGTAGTGTGTTTACTACTGTAGGATGTACGAGTATGTGTGCGTGCGTGAATGGCTGTGTGTGCGTGTCTGTTTGCACGTTTACTAACTGAGACGCACACTCTATAAGCTTATAATCACGTTCAAGGATACATAATGTTTATTCGTATGATATTAAAACAATATAATATATAAATAAACTTGGGTACAGATGTCCTAATGTTTTGTTATCATTATTTTTTACATACATCGTGTACTTGTTGTATGCACAAAATTTGTCATTTTGATTTTTGAAACGTGCCTTATGAACTTATGTAAGGTGATCGAGATGTGAAGGAGGTAGCAAGAAGGGTCGCAACCGAGAGTTAAGAGTTACACATTGCAAATATATAGGTTAGTGCTGAGGACTAAAGACATATAATATACTACATAGATATACAATGTTATTAGATATTAATATGTCAATACGTCGGGTCCCTTACGGAGTAAGCAGAGAGCGTATCGACAGCCTAATATACTGTACACCTGCCGCGATTCTTCTACATTCGTCACGCCACGTCGCGCCAGGTCCCTTACAGAGTAAGCAGAGAGAGTACCGAGACCCCAATATCATTTATTACAACAGACCCGCCGTGATTCTTCCACATTCGTCACTGTCTACATTCATATGTACCGTTGTAGTACTATAACGGCCGAACGGGTTCTCATTCAACAATGACTGTGTGTCGGGCGTGTATCAAACTAATGGAGACGACTGCGGTGTCTCATGACTTGGCCTTTTACTCCAACCCGTCGTTCGGTAACTGTTGAGATGAGCGCGCCCGTTGCGAGGTTTAATTTCGTCCAAGTGAGAGAACGTCAAGCTGAGATAAATTTTATCATTTCAATAACGAGAGTCTTGTAAAATTGTTTGTGTGTGACGAAGAACATTTGGTTTTGGGATATTGCATTTGGAATATTGCATGACGGATCAGCAGACGAGTCAACTGATGGTAAGTGGTCACCATCACCTATAGACATCCACAAAAGAGGTGTTATCAATACCAAAGTGTTGCCCGCGTTAAATAGCAACTGCACAGTTCGTTAACCCAACGCCTGTCTGTGGCAACACCGCCTGCGAGAGTGCAGTCTCCGACTGGACGTGGGAGAACTGGATCGGTGACAAGCGCGCACATTACCACGACGATAAAGACTACGGAGCCGTTTCGTTCTAGTGCAACAGCACGGCTGATGTTATTAATATTCTAGTTTTACTAGTGTACTAAAGGTAACTGGTAACTTGCACGTATGTAAGTTTAAAAATGCATCATTCAAGGCATTTATTGCTGACGTGTCATTTTAATATAGGTAAGTGTAATGTGTGCCGTCTAAGTAATAATACACATGTTTATATACACATATATATTTTCGTGCTGCATCTCTTACGGGTTAAGTAAAGAGAACGGAGTGCCAAATATCTCTACCCTTGCAGACTTGCCGTGGCAATTACACATTCATCATTCATCTAATTTATATGTAAAAGGCTAGAAACTATAACACTGGCTTTGTCCACCAAATAGAGTATTAATCATGAGTTTGATCAACTGAAAGTTACAAGAAATTCAAACATAAGAAAAAAACGTATTGTTTACATGCCAACATATGGCAACACTGCAACATAAATCGATCGTTATCTTTGTGTTCGCGTCAAAAAACAAACCAAATCCAATGATAATAAACCGTACGTCCTTCCCCACGAGCGTTGACAATGAGAAGCAGCGTTGAGTTATGTAGACGTAAAGTCCAAGACGATAACAATAGATACAGCGTATTTCATGACTCGTTAGACGCGCTGCCCGATGTTCACGGTGACGTGACGCTTGAACTGTCATTTTTACACCACCAAATATCGAATTGTTCTACTTCGCAAATAATAACCACAAAAATAAAAATATACCTCACTCCCTATTCCCCATGGAACAATTATACTACAACGGAACAGGTGAAACTTGGGAGTACATTCTAGTATATTATGTATGTATATTATATGCACATATATGGGAAATATTTATGTTTATATACAGACACACACGCACATACATATAATTATAGTGAAAGCGATCACACACTGCCGGTGCGAATGTGCGCTAACCCTAAGCCTACCAACAACCACCGGGTAACTCGAGAACCGCGCGGTAACCATAGCCCGGCGAGCGAGCGGCGCCAGCGGTGGAATGTGCCCGCGGAACGTTCGGCGCATCATCAGTATGCGTGGCGCAGGCCGCGCGGCTGCCGACACATGTACCCCCGCTGACTTACCTTGGCTAATTGTCATTGAATACGCACTATATATCGACGGACGTGATAAACCGCCACTCATTTTCGACTCGCCACATTATACATGCGTATATTAGTGTCGACGACGAAGTTATTCAAAATATATTTCGATACATACGTATCGAATTTCATTTCGACCTAGACCTATTTGAACAAAATTTAAATGTCGTATCGATAAAAGGCAAACGACGTTAGTGAAACATGAGTAAGCGCGATGAAGTGTCAAAGACAGGAGTTCAGAATGTGAGGGGGGGGGGTTTGTATATAGTCATGTTTGCTTATGAATAGTTTCTCTATACAGAACGAAGGACTAGTTATGATATAAAGTGATGTCACATTTTGGCACAGACATTAATTGTGTCATTGAACCTAGAGTTGGTAGTCAACAGCGGTCGCGAGCGCCGTCGATAATTAGCACACAAACACACACACACGCACACACACACATATACATATATCTATCATACTGCAATAAAACTAGCATGACCGTAAAAACGTTATCAGTAACAAATGACTCTACGGGGGTCATCATGATGATTCATAGTATAGTGCAGGATCATTGATATTATTGTAACCCTTTTATCATCCTATGTAATTACGGAAGTGTCCGAGCAAATCTGTGCAGTTACAGTCATGCAGTTTATAGCAAGGTGGAAGCGACACTGAACGCGGTCAGCATTTGAATAGGTGACCGTTATTGGCAAATTATGACTAGCATTTCTGTGGTTCGGTTGGCATGCTCAGCAGTTGGACGCTATTATTACTAGTAGGTGGCAATCGCTAAACCTAGTCAGAACTTTTAAAGGTGGTTAAAATGGGCAACACAAATTTTCCATCATGAAAGACCATAGTGGAAATAAACTCCAAGATTTTGCAAGAGACCCCGCAGCAGGAGTCAGCTGAAGAATTTTTTCTTACTACTCAGTTGAAAATGAATTTAGAAAGAAAGAAAGAAACACTTTATTTGTAAAATGTACACCTACACGTTATACAAGCATTATGATATAAAAAAGTAATAAACAGAGCAATTGCAGACTGCACACATTACAAAATGGGTCCTACTCAAAGTAGATGACGGTTATATGTTATGAACATAGGAATAAATAAAAGTTAAATATACAATTACAAGAAAACAACAAAGTGAAAAAATAGGACTAGCTGAATATGTTACCCATAGGAATTAAATGCAAATTAAAAAATAAGAAAAAAATCAGCTGATACTTATCTGAACACGTCGAATATAAATATATATCGTCGAATATATATTCCTAAATTTCTTAAACACCCATGGATTCCCACCCCCTTTGTTTCACATGTTACCCATTAGTTGCTTCCCGTAGCTACGGAGAAATGTTCAGTAGAACGTCCGTACTTAAAATGTCATTTAAACCTAAAGCCAAATCATTTGACAACCATAAGACCGAATGACAAAATATATCCAACCATTGAAAGTTTAAGAAGCCGATTTAACCGCGTCATTGACAGCTCATCGATCAATAATTTCAGCTGATTCACTACACTAATCGTTGATCGTGTTGACGACCTCATAACCTCATGTTTACAACGTCTACCCACCCCCAAGGTGTGCTGAAATTGAAGTTTTAATTAAAACACATCAATTTCACCGTTGAGATTTTCACTCGTATCTTACACGCGTCGTAAAATTACTTTAGCGACTTGTTGGAACGATAAAGATTAAAAGATAAACGATATTCTAGGGCCCATAATGGTTTTCTTTTATCTATAATAGGCCAGCACTTGGACACTTCTTTGCCTGATGAAAACAAAAGTGTGGCCTATGTTGTAACAAGATGATTTAGTATGACGGTGAATATGTCAGTCTAGGGAGTCATTATCAAACTAATGACAAATAAATTAGTCCATACATTACATACATACGTTGATCTAATTTGCCAGTGGAGAAAAAGTTTTATGGCTTTTGTATTATGTCTTAATTAAAACTAGTTTTTAATTACGAATTTCATTTTATTGTTTTGATAATTTAAAGTAACATAAAGTTACATAACAAGTTACAGACATGGAAAATACCAGTGGTAATAGAACCGAAATACATTTTAATAAATGAAATATAAGATTTCTGCTTCACATTTTACTAAATCAATACAGTCCCGCCAATGCTACACATCTATTCATATACAAACATGTTGAAAAATATTTTGGAGACACTCTACTATTTCAAGTGTTCATTCTGAAGTGTCGAATGTATGCTGCGTATGTCTATATAATAGAGTAACATATTCCGTATTTTAACTACACGGGAGAAAAGAAACAAAATAAAATTAGGAAGTAAAAAATGAACATTGACAGTATGTAGGTATATTTTACATACAAATAGTGGGTCTCTATTTTCTGTTAGTGATTAAGATGAACAATGAATTAATGTTTATTTATATGTGAACTAGCAACATGTATAGAATTTTGCTTAATCACAGAACATTTACAATAATATATTTATTTATATGTATACACATACATATATGTATGTATATCTACGCATTAGAAAATGTTAATAAGAAAGTAACAAGCAATCGTTAAACTTTTATAGTTAAACATGTGTCTTACATGTTACTAACATCGAAATGTTATTAAAATTTAACATGAATAAGTAGTAATTTATAAAATATTAGTACCAATTATCCGTAGTTTACGATTTTGCGATTACTTTCAAGTAATTAAATGAAAACCTTGGATTTCGTTTAACATGAGTCGTTTAAAAATATATTAGATTAAAAAGAAAGTTTAATGAACACATTTATTTACTCAATCGTTTGTATCGTTGTAAAACGTAACATCACGTTTGCAATTCCTGACGAGGTAGACAGAGAAGTGTAGAACACTCTCACGCATCACCAGTTACGTTTACGTCCTACCATGGAATACGAGGGAGAGCATACAAGTACGCCGTGCACAAATCTAGACTCCAAGCCACTACATATTATGTATTTCAACGTGGTCCGAAACTAAGACCTCCCATTTTTCTATACATGTACAACCACCATTTTCAGTCTCCCATATTTGTATATTGACTAAGCCAAATTATTAAGTTTGTTTAACATAATTTAAATCTCTAAATAATTAAATATACTGATAGAGTCACATACATACATATGTAACTTTTATTAAACGCTATAAAAATGAAGCGATTAATAACTTTATGCTACTTATTACAAATCGTACTCCCTACCTAATAAAATATGTTTTATAGAGGATCATATAAACTATTCGCCAAACTCTACAAATAAAGCGGTCAATAACCACGCAGCATTATACTGTTAATGTATAAATGTAGAGATATATATAAGAGAACAGTAAGTGCGAGTTAATCTCGCCCTGATCACGCCACAGTGATCCTATTATGCGCTAATAAAACGAAGTCCGGTACCGGGCTAATGATAACGGAAGCGCTTACAAATAGCCTGAATAGTCTTAAATAGCCTCCATTAATGGAAACTATTGGAACTGGAATATTGGAA
>DWMO01000043.1:0-13360 GCA_018245175.1 Elbella theseus
GCACTTTTAGTAAAGAGGTGCGCGCCGTGGGTTTGAACCCGGCACCCCCGGAGTGAGGGGCTGAATTCTTAACCACTTAATCTACTGTATTTCTGGTATATTTATCTTATAATTTATTCTAAAACATGGAAGTTCAGTATTTCAAATCATATTTATCAAAAAATGTCAATTAAAAGAATGAATTGTTCAAAGTAAATTAACAGAATATACACATTCAATAAGTAAATACAAGAAATAATAAATAGTGTTTTTTAAATCTAGTATTTTACTGTATATGCACATTCATTTGAAATGATTGATCTAATTATTGTAGCATCCAGATTTTAAACAACTGCCTTTTTATATGGACAGATTAAAAAAAAAATTTACTGTCCTATTGATCAACTGATTGCAAAGGTGACTGCAAATCGATAAATTCCATGTTCAATACCTAGTTTGGGTACCTTTATTATTTCTAAAATTGATCAAGTAAACACTCTAATGTGTATTTAAAGGTGTTTTAAAATTTTTTATCATTGATTTGAATGTGAGTTGTATATATTTATATGTATACTTGGGTATATTGATTTTAATGTGTACATATGAATTTCAAGAAATAATGTAAATAATATGATTAAATCAAAAAGTGATCTATTTATATTTGTTTTATCATTTACAAACCTTATCTCTCGTCGCCTCCACACGATGTTATTGAGCATTAGATGCAACTGGTCCTTAATAGCATAAATCAATCGGTTGTATAATCCTACTTTTATAATGAATGTTAAGTAACATCAGTCTGATCCACCATATGTAAGTGATTCATGGTGAAGAAGGTCATGTCGACATTTGCAGCAAAAGATTCATGAGCGTGTTGCTACCCTTGTAATCGTATGCTTTTTTTGGAACTTCCCATTTCATAACCCCTGGAAATATGGAATGGGATTTTTTGTTGCTTGTTTTAAAAGTACTTTCCTTTACATTAAAAAAAAATATTAAATGAGTTCACGTTATACTCTACTCATGTTTGGCAAAACAGTGAGACTAAAAATTATTCAGACTCGTTCGAATTTTTTAAACTATTCGGTAGTTAAGATAAAGTTAATCTCGAATCACGAAAAGTCAATCTAATACTTACTCCTATATACAGGTACTTCTCGAGATTATTTACAAAACCTGCTGGTCGTTTAAGTACGTACTTTTCTATAATAAAATTCTTCAAGGTGAACTATTTTTCATTTTATATAATGTTTTTTTTGAATACAAAATTCCATTAGTCGCTGAAGAAAATTTTGAGGAAAATTTAAATTTAGAACCTTTTTATCTTTATTCGTAAATTGTCGCATGCAAGCTCAGAAAAACTAGCCAATTTTTCCAATGAACTATTCGAAATTTCCGGAGTATTGTTTTATATAATAATATTTAATGTTGAATACAAATTAAAAATATGTATTTCAGGAAAGTATAAATGTGTGAGGAATGGGAAATAAAAAAGGTACGATATTGCAAGTCTGATTTTTATTGCTGTTACAGCATCCGTTTATAATACAAACAAACATTATCGCTTACATTTCACATGTGGAAATTCAGATCGATCCGCTTATACCAATCATTCCTACAATCGCGTTCATCTTGTTTTGTATCCAAGAAAAATGTTCATGAAAAAATATACATTGTGTCTATGCTGCTGACATTTTCATATCCAAAAAGTCTCTCAGTGGGTAAATCACATCCAAATCTAAAGCTAGATTAAGTACTTGGAGTCACATAAACGTAATCAGTTTTAAAATTACCAAAAAAAAAAACAATGGAAGTTTGACTTCGAAGGCAGTGCACATTCTGATGTTAAAAACAAAACTAAACGTCTAAAAACTTAGATTAAATTATAATTAGAAGTCTGTTTACACTCGTGCCAGGCTGGCTAATCCTGCGTAAATCGACTAAATAAGACTAGAGTATTGACAAAAAGTGTCACAATCTCATAATTTAATACAATGTTTCAGACTACCTGGCGTTAAATCAAATGTGCGTGCATGTTTCTTGGCCAATGTCCTGCCCCGGCTACGTCGCGTAGGTACCTACATCACCAAATGTTGTGAACGTCATTAATATTATTATTATTGTCGTTTTGGGCAGCTAGCCCTACGGGAGTATTGTATTACAACTTAGCTTAATTTTTTTTGAGAAATAATACGCATGTTCAACTACCTTTTGCAAACGCTGATCAATTTACGTGGCGGTTACGTATCTCGTTAGCATAACTTTTTACCAATTTCAACCACAAATCGTCTTCGAGGCATCGAGTGCAGACTGAATAATTCCAGACTATTCCAGAACATGTAAACACGATGAATTTTCCTGAATTCCAATAAGTTTCGTCGTAAAATTTTTCGAAATAATATCTGCGAATTGAGATGCACTATTGGTACCGTCAGTGTAATTAAACCAACACTCACTGTTGTTTGCCACCTGTTGATTTCACCTCCTTGTTTAATGAAAAAGTATTATACTTAACATACGTTTATACATTATACCATAATTAAATGCCACTAAATGCCGTGAATCAATTTCCCTTTTACGTATTGCATTTGCATTCAGCCGAAAAACTTAAGAAAACACTGAAAGTACCAAATAATGATGATCCCAATTCCAGCCAAACACTAACCGATTTGTGTGAACCGTTCAATCGTTACAAAGTGGATTTTTTATAAATTTAAATGTATTAACACAATCGATATCGGTAGTACGTAACTAAGGCTAAGATTGAAACGTTTCGTAATGATAACTAAATGGTTTGTACTAAAATATTACCCAACGACCATAAAACCAAACATGTCTGTACAAAACCGGTAAATATTATGCAATATATGGAGACAAACTATTCGTAAAGATTAAACAGACAGATTAATATAAAAAACAAAATATAAGCCATACTGTACTATTTAAATGCAGACCTTTCGAAATAATGTAAGAAAAAAAAACCGCGACTAAATGTCAATCTTCATTACTACGTACAATAAATCATAGTCTCGCTTGTGTAGTGATATGCAATTTAAGATGTTTATGAAAATTTTCAAAGACTTTTTATTATTATTTCAATTCAATTAATATTGATACACATATCTATGCAGTAATATATTACTATGAAAATGAGATTGTACGTAACTTTACTATGCCACAATGGACAAATAAAAACTGAATGAAAATATATTTTATAATAATGTAACAAATTACGTTATACACATACATATATGATTTATTACCACTTGGTTAAATAAAAAATGGCGATTGATTTTCTCTATGGGAGTTATAATAAAAATGGCAGCTGATATAATAAGGCGGGAAACATATGGCATTGGGTTAATGACAGTTCGCATGTACCTTTTCAACAAGCAACTGAAAGTAATTTCTACCCTAGCGATAATAAAACAAGATATTAACCCACTCTAAAGCCTTCCAGGCTAAAATTATACGATACTTGTTAAATGAAATTAATTTATTGGAAAATACTTTAAACAATCCATAAACATTGCATATCACCACATAAACGAAAGAACGTGATATTATGCCTGATATCTTACTAAATGGGGTACTAAAAAAGTTAGCTTGGAGGTAAATTATATAAATGGTGGCAGCCCTAATTTCTTTACGACAATTTATTACCTACAATTATTTTGCTCATATTGTTGTTCCATTGGAGGGTGTCCACGCGGTGTTATCTGTTTTACCAAAACATTCACTGCAATTCGTCATGCGTTTATACAATTCTGATAGTCTAGTAGTCTAGCGTCTTTCGATGTCGTTTACGACGTCATAACGGAGGCTTTTAAGTTCTGCTCACATTATTTGTTTAAACTGACAAAAGTAGGTTTGTATGTTTATTCGTCGTATTATTTACGAATCAGAACAATATATTTATCAATTTAAATCATAACAAAACGCACAAAAGAATATATATTAACCGTTTAAGCGAATCGCAAATCTTGGTACTTTAGAATTTGAGGAATTCATAAATAACCATCAAATAATTACAACATATTTTTGTACTGGAAATCCGAACAGAAAGAGCTTGGTGGAACATGTTCCAGGCCTTCAAAGAGTGGTTAAGTCACATCCATAAAAATGCGAAAAATAAAAAATAAACAACAGAACGACATTCTGGCAACAGTTATTCAGTTTCATGATAACTTATGCTTGAAAAGATCTAAAGAAACACGGTGTAAATATTATGCGTTTAAATCACACAGTAAATATGTCCAGTACACATTCGAGTTCGTTCGTGTATGCCCCCACCGCTCCCCTTGGTGCATGGAGCTGGGGGCTTACGGACATATTCGTACAATATTACACGTATGTAGCAAATGTATGTGGTCGTACGTACATTGCATCATATGGCTGAAATACGACACAAACTATGGCTTCTTACAAATAGACCCTCTCGGCGGGCAGAGCAAATTTTGATCGTATTTAAAATAGAACCTTAGCACACTGCATTAAAGTATATTTTTACAGTTCGATTAATTTATCTCAACAGGATGCTCAAGTCCTTGTTACAAAACAATCAAAATGTAAAAATCGACTTCATCGAAGCATGCTGAGTTTTATTTTAAATACGATCAAAATTCTGCTCAGCTCGCCGATCCGGTTTATTTCAAAGGAGCACGTGAAGCCGTTCAACATTGGATAATAACTTTTGTAGTGCACGCAGGGCGTTGAAAAGACAAACTTAATCTTTAATCAAATGAACTATGTGAATCAGGAGTATATAAGCAATGTATATATGTATGTATGTGAGCCGCCGCACTGCAACACTCAGTCAACACTTTTAAAACACAACAGAACTGTCATGGCTTTAACAACTGTCAAGTTGCGAGTCCGCAATCTTTTTTCAGTATTTAATAAAGATATACATATATATATTTTTATTTTTAAATTTTCAACAAGAACAACGCAGCGTCGCGGCACTTGTATATGCACGATTCTATATCACAACGATACGATATAAATAATAATAATGTATTATATTATGACATCATAATACACGAATACAGTGGAAATAGGTTATGCAAATTTTCATAACATTACAATGAGAACTTAAAATTTATCAGTGGTCTAATCTTTATATCTACTAGAATTCGCAGTTCTATATAAGTTTCATAAGCTCCTAATTAATGTTGTAGTACCACTCCTGTAAAAATATTTCCTCAACACTAACCAAGTCTGATATCAATTATAATACTATTCTAATTATTTGTATAGACTCTGATCGTCAACACGAGTTAGTATTTTTATGATAAATAGGTCTCACTAAGTTTATTTTTCCTCTATAAAATCCCCCTAGGTATACCAATCTTTAGATATATCCATCACATCATATTTTATCAAAATTCTCAAGGGTTAGTATCTCGTTCACAATGTAGGGATACAATGTGTACATATATTATGGTTTGCCATTAAAGGTTATATACATTGTGCATAGAATCGGGCATATTAGTCCGAATACGGCGGCGAGCGTAAAACCCAATAATTCGACTAAAGTCAATAGAACTACAATAGAAATACAACGGAGAAGAGTCAATCAAGATCTCGTTTTGTACATTTATCACAATAATATTCAAAAGAACACGCGTTTCACTGCAGCAGAGACGTATGGATGGAAGGACTTCCCGTGGGGACCGATTGATAGAATTATTCGCATTTCTGTCAAAAAAACTCACCGACAATTCTTTGAGCTACAAGTCGGGACGATTACTTTAAGAAAATCATTCGTCTTAAAACAATCGATTATCAATAACAATCGAATAATATTCAAAACGATATCGATATTACAGAACGGTGCAGTTTTTTTATCAGCCCCAAGTATCTCCATGCAATAATTTTATCAATCTCCACCAATTTACAACAAAAAATGGTTTACAACAAATGTTTTATAGCGAAATGTTTTATCGATGCAAAAATAAACGCTCTGATATTGTGTCGGGTCGCGTGCGGGCGCGCTCGCGACTCAAAACACATTAGTAGGTAATCTAGTTCGGTTCCGCCGGACCGATGTTTGTATGGACGTGTTAAGTAACAAAATGGGAGACGCGAAAACGTTAAAACATCGTAGAAAAAAAACAAACAAAAAAATTATAATAGTAGTTGTAGTAAAAATAAAGAAACAATTGAGATCAGTGTAAGGCCCATACAAAAATCGCATCGTACGTCGCCGGGGACCGACCGCAGAAGATATATCGCGTAGAAATATTTGTTTAACATACCTTTGTTTTAAAAATTTTACACAAAATCAAATTGCGAGACGAATAATCTTGTAATTAGTAAAATTTCAAAAGGATATTACAAACTCAATGACGGCGAGACCAGTCGCGACCTTACAATTAATGTTTATACATACACTTATTTTATGTGTGGTACGTTTGATCAATTTGAAATTTATACATAAAAAGAGACCTTATAAAGAAATTTAGATATCTGTTGACGTTCTATGCTAGGATCATCAATATTTAAACTTGATTCATACCCAATTACATTTATTTGATATTGATACACATTTTGGTCATTCTATTTTTAAAATCTGCTCATTACAGACTATCTAAATTTCATTTTTCATTTTTACATATACCCAACCTGAATTTTTGGATAATTAAGTTATGTAATATCTCTCTTGAAAGTTTCTGTTCGCATTTAAAATGATAAATGTTGCGACACTATTTCTACCCGACATGTCTTTGTATGTTTTATGGGCGGGAATAGGTTGAATTTTTTAAATTAAAAATTATAGGCTGTTAGCGGTAATAATACTAATTCCAAATAATCTTCCTTCAAAAAATATTTTAGTTTCTACAAGGGACTGCCATATGACTGTTTAATATGTATATGCAATAATCATAAATATTGACACAGTTGAAGGACAGATTAATTTAATCATAATTACTCCATGTTGTTATAAATTTATGCAATATGGAGTATTGGAACTCGTCTCTTTTCAGTTAAAATGAGTATGTATCCTTGTAGAATGCAAAAATTCATTCGTTTCCCGTCCATAAAGCGGTTGCTGTGCCCGGTTTGAGGATGTGCGCACCGAGCTTACGATGGGCAGAGTTTAGATGGCCGAGTCCACGGAAGCTTGGTGGAGGATGTGCGGTCAGGCGTCGGAGCAAAGCTGCTTGGGCGTGTAGACGGAGGCGTTGGGGTCGAGCGGAGAGCCGTCGCTGAGCCGCAGCTTGGACACGGCGGCGCTGACGGGCGCCATGTACTCCGTCGGCATCACCGCCAGCATCTGCGCCTTTAGCTCCTCGAGCTCCTTCTCCTGCCGCGTTATTAAGCCTGGAATAACATTACTATTGTTATTCTTGTCAAATCAGTTACGAGTCAAATATGATAAAGCTCCCTGTTAGAATTTTTGTAAAATATGTATGAAGAGAGTGAAAGAAGAAATTCGGCAAGTCTGTAAGTAGATATTTGACACCGCGTGCTCGCCACCTACCATGAAATGGAACAACATAAAAGCACGGAAAGCACAGCCGACCTTCCTGTATCTGCATGTGGCGCTTGGCGTCGCCGAGCGCGGACAGCAGGTCCAGCTTGACCCTGGTCTCGGCGGACAGCGAGCGCTCCAGGTGCGCGGCGCGCTCCTGCAGCGCCTGCAGCGCGCTCGTCAGCCGCGCGCTGTTGCCGCTCGCTCCGTTGCTGCTCGAGCTCGCACTGGCCGCCGCGCTGGCCGCCGCCGCCGCCGCTGCAGCCGCCGCCGCCGCCGCTGCCGCGTCTTCCTGCCGCGTTTCTAGCGTTCGCACCTGTAACGTTATACCCGGTATTAATTACTACAAGAACAAATATTATCTCATGTCATGTTTCATTTTTGATACTTTCATTATACATTTTCATTTTCACCTTAATCTATTATTAATTATGCCATCTTATACGAGCTCCAGCATCATATTCAGGTGCGCCTGACATGTTACGTAAGACATAAAATTGACCACAGGTACTACTCGCTTCTGAAGTAAAGTGGAATATTTATCCACTTATTATAATAATATTTTAGGTCAGTCTCCTACTTAACTATAATAATTCGAATTATGACGGTGATATGGTGAATGGTTTATATACGTTTATTTTTCACAAAACTTAAATACTTCGGAATTTAACATGATTTTTTTTTTAATTGGATCACGCGGGTCGTCCATATTAAAATTAAATTTAAACCTCTCAATAGGAGCTCTGTAATGTTACAAAACACTCATGGACATAACAGAATCATCCATCGAAACGTCAAAGGTAGAATCTGCCTGGCCAACCCGCACAGAAGCAACATCGATACACCTGCTGGGGCAGAGGGCGCTCGAGGCGGGCGGAGTATATTGGGGTGGTTATAAGCAGAGAGAGGAGTGACCTGGTCGGCGGCGTGGTGCAGGTCGCGCTGCAGCTGCGCGGCGCGGTCGCGCGCGCGCTGCAGCTCGCGGCGCAGCGCGCCCGCCTCCGCCTCGGCCGAGCGCGCGCGCGCCTGGCACTGCTCGCTCTCGCACTCGCTGCTGCCCACCGACGTACGGGTTGATCATGTCACGTTGTACACTTTAAGCGTCCTCGATGGTTCGGGATTTATACCATTGTTACATGCTAATTACGTAGATAATATTAATATTTTACAATCGTTATCGTATCGAGTGATTCCTTGCAACAATATTTGATTTATTACTCCTACAACTCGACATAATGTGAAAATCGCCCTCATACAAAATGTAACTCAATTTGACAATGTCCCATCTCGGTCGATCGCCGATTTGAGTGAGGAATATCGCTCGCGTATTCTGTGAGCGATACGTGAGCGAGGGAGCAGTACGTACCCGGGCGGGCGCGCGGCCGTGCGCGCGCGCAGCAGCTGGTGCTCGGCGGCGGAGCGCGCGCGCCGCTCCTCGCCCAGCCGCTTCTCCAGCGCCGCGCGCTCGCCCGTGCGCCACGTCGACACCCTGCACGCGAGCCCATACTTCACGTCACATGTCACAACAGATCATATATACGTTTTTAAACCATCGCTTGTTCTCCCTGCCCTTCGAAGCCGGCGACACATTAGCGTCTCCTCTGACATTTCAAATGGCTCCAGGCGACGGTGACCTCCTACATCGAGTGACTCGTTTTGCCAGTTAATCAGATTCGGCACCCAAAAAAATAACCACAGGGGAGCCGAGTGGGCCAGGAGCGGTACGACAGCAGGGGGCGGGCTCACTTGTGCTGTAGCGCGGCGTGTGCTTGCTTGAGCTGCGAGTGCTCGGTGCGGCGCTGGCGCTCGGCGGCGGCGGCGGCCGCCAGCGCCCTCTTGGCCTCCGCCTCGCTATTCTTCGCCGCCACCAGCTCGGCCTTCACGCGTTTCAGCTCTTCGCTGCACTCGCGCGCCGTTCGCTGGAAATTATTTCAGTTATATATTATGGCTTCACCAAGATGAAGATCGTTCAGCTAATTATTGGAATCGAATCTTCTATTAAAATGAAAAGAGTTAGAACATAATCTGCCATACTAGCCAAATTTAAATATTATAATAACAATTCCGTCTGTTATGCACATTACCAAAACCCTTAGAATACTTTAGAGACTATATCAGCAATCAAAACTTAAAAAAATCTAATTTATGTACAGTTATTGTAACTATAACACAAATACCTGTTCACGTTCTCTTTCTCGTTCTCTCTCTCTTTCCTTCTCTTTTGTTTCGCGCTCTCTTTCTCTCTCCTTGTCCTTGTGATTAATGTTCTCTTTGTGATTTTTCACATTTTCTTTTGTACTCTCCACTTCTTTTTCTTTTAATATTTGTTCTTTTACTAAAACATGGAGAACATTTTGAAATGATTTAATAATGCATTAACATTTTTGTGTTACCTAGCTTTATTTTATACCATCCACATAAATATTTAAGATAATATATCTGAAACAAGTATTTTAAATGTTTATATTTCAGGTACTGGTGCAGCAACATACTACACAAAGAAATCAACCTGTCACTTGCGAGGTTAAACCTTTTCTCCCCCATCTGACTCCGCTTACCAGCGCCTACAGTACGATCAGCAACTAAGCTATCGTTATAAAAGAGTTTATGACGTTTTCATATTAGAATCAACCCAAATATATGCTTAAATTAAACAAATGCTATAACACACTGCCCGGTATACTCACTATGTTCTGTACTCTTAAGACTATGACTATCACTGCTATCTTTATCCTTATCCTTATCTTTGTTTTTATGCTTTCTTTTCTCTTCTCTTATACTAATAGCCTCTTTCTTCTCACACTTTGACACTCTGGCATTTCCTGTAACACATAAATATATATACATGTCATAGTAAAATTATGAGACATAATTTTTTGATTTGTATAAAAATTTTATTAATGCTTGACTGTCTCGTTGGTCGAGTGGTTGCAAACGCAATTGCCGATCGAAAGATCCAGGGTTCAAATCCCGGGTCGGGTGCTATTAGATTTTTCTAATTTAGAATTTCTATTTGTAACTCGGAGTCTGGAATTGTGTCCGGTGTATGGGAGGAATAGGCTCACCATCTATTTATTCCACAGGACTTAAACGTAACTGGTGAGACGTGGGAGTGTACTACACTCTCCTGCCTACCCCTTCGGGGACCACAGGTATGATGTTATGTTTGTTATTAATACTTTTATAGTATGTTTTAGGGCCTAGTAATTTCCCCTATAATTTTTTTATATCTTAAATACAGTCTTGGAATATACAGGTATGTGGACTGTAGCGAAGACTATTTATTGAACATATTTGCTTATTTTTCACATCAATAACAGAAAGAGATTTCATTCGATTCGTACTTGGTATCAAAGTTCCAAAATGGTGGGGACTTGAAGTTTTGGCAAAAATATGTCAAATAGCCATTAAGGTTAGGTGGTATCGTGCGACCGTGAGGCACAGCACGGTGCAGTGGGTCGGGTCGGTATGTAATGTCAGTTGCCGGTACTACGATGCTCTACTATGGTACCTTTACTACTATGGTCATGCCTGTTGTCCAGCTCGTCGGCGCCCGCGCCGCTCGCCGCGCCGTTACTGAACGCGTGCGAGCTCGGAGTCGCGCTCGCGCAACTCGTGTTCGTGCTCGCGTTCGTGCTCGCATTGGAGCTCGCGTTCGCACTGGCGGCCGCCTGCGCCGCCTTGTCCGTCGCGAACGCCTGCACCAGCTTGTCCCTCTCCCGGTTGAGGGTCTGCTGTGCTAGGTGCTTTTCTAACCTTTCTAACTGTAAGCGATAAAAAAGATTTTTGCATGCGACATTAAGATGTTAATTTGTTTCCGTATCATTCGGTGTCAAGTATCTCAAACAAATATATATAACGCAAATTCTCAAATGCAACCTGAAGCCTATCGCTCGATTATAATGTGTTTGGTGACTTTTTGTATTTCTTGTTAAAAACTGAATTAATCGGTGACACCCAATGATCTCCTATAAAATTACAAAGTGCAACATAAAACGCTTTTAACGAGTGCGAGTCGAATTCATCATTATATGGCTCAATGACACCATATTGAAGAGAATCGACAGTACAATAGGCACGCTAATGGCGGTTAGGAATAGCTAGCATGTATAAGTGCGTGTGGGCGGCACCTTGACGTGCAGCTGCGCGTGCTCGGCGCAGAGCCCGTCGGGCTCGCTGCGCGCGCAGCGCCGCCGCAGCGCGCCGTTCATGTGGCGCGCGTCCACGCCGCCGTTGGCGCAGCCCTCCGCCGACCCGTTGCCGACGCGCTCCTCTTTACTCTGATTCTGTTAACAGCATTGTATATTTATTATTATTGTTATTCAGAAGTCTGGTCAATTTATGGTGGAGCAAAATGGAGTTCATGTATATTATAATGGGTTAATGTTTTCAATCGAACAGACGAATTTGCGCAAATTTTAACAAAAAATATACGAAAACCGTTTTAAAGACTTATTTACCTACTTAATTTCGCTCGTTCATAAAAAGTGGTCCTTCGAGTCAAGTTCAAAAGAAGGAAGGAAGAAAGAATTCCTGCATTTAGTAGATTATTCATAATATATGAAACAAAGAGTCGTAAAATTTTTTTCCTTTATTTTTGATAGTAACACACATCCGAATTCCAGACTTGTTACGTAGTGGAATAATATGTTTAATACGTAACGACCGACCTGATCGACGAGCGCGCTCTCCGGCAGCGCGTCACGCATCAGCTGGAAGTAGAACTCGTTCTCGGCGCGGACCTGCCGCTGCCGACGCATCCGCAACCTCCTCCCTACGTACGCCTGGGGACAAAGTTTTATTATCCAATCATACGTCATATAATGTGGTTTATAACATCTTCGGACATGTACACATACTGCCATCTGATCACAAACACGAGCGGAAAAGAGCCCATATATTCATATGTAGGTTTACGTAGATCATCAGAACCCTGGTTATCATAACAAACTAGAAATAACTATATAAAATAGACTAAGTGGTTGACTATTATTTCAAACTACGTAACCAGACAGAATAGACACTTCATCATCACAGATATTTGTCACGAAAATATTTCTTCACGATGGAATGCGAACCCACTACCTTCAGCCGAGCCGAGCAACAACCGAGTCCAAGACCTTCAGCCAGGCTCATTACCACCGGACCACTGGATCACGGGCCGGTACCCACCTTGACACCGAAGCCGAGCGAGAGCGCCGGGTAGCCGACGCAGTGCGCGGCGAGCGGCCGCCACAGCTCCAGCGGCCCGCCACGGGCGCCGCGCAGGGCCCCCTCCGCGTATACCACCAAGCAGCACAGCGCCACGGTGGGCAAGCAGATACCTTTGTCTGCAACTGTCAATAATGATGCACAGATTATTAACGTTGTACTTTTTTTGGAGCATTTGAAAAAATAATTCAACACACAACGAATTTGCGTGTACCGATGTAAAATATAATTTATTATTTATCAACAAAGCTTTGTAGAATTTCATTTCCATCGATGTTCCTTTCGTCCATCGTTTTTCCTATTACGGTGGAGAGATCTCCACACACAATATCTTCTGGACAGGAAACCTCTTATCAAACCGTCAATAATATGGATACATTTGTTCAGAAGTGACGCTATTGAATATAATGCTCTCTATGCCCTAGTTGTGTAATTTAATTCTATAATGTTACCATACGTGCATGTTCTTATAGTTTTATTTATTGCAATATATTGTACCGAAAGTTCAAGCTGATGGCAGGCTTTAAGAGATGTTAAAACGGAAACCCATGATTTATTAAAGAGAATTTGTTTACCACCAAGTTAAAAGTACACGCAGCCAGCAATAAATCAGAGGTAGGTGTATATATTGCAAAATGTTTTTTTTGTCTTAGCATACTCACATGTGAACCACACATACTGCACCCACACGTA
>DWMO01000044.1:0-13283 GCA_018245175.1 Elbella theseus
GTAAACACAACAAAGCTTTAACAACATATATCGGCACAGTTTCTACAGCCGGCCGTGTGTGAAATTGGCTGACACGACCCAATGGCGCACACATTCGACTTGTCTAGCCAATAATGAAACGTTTTGCGACTTGCTGACCCAAGGTTGTGCGCCCGGTAATAATATTATTGAGTATAAAATCAATCGGAGCTTAATTACGACTTAAACTTGGCATTCTGTTGAAAATATGATTTTAAAGAATTTATAGCGGAGGTTTTATCTACCTAAGTATTGGATTTCGGAGCAAAATAGTTTTAATCTTTCATTTAACAAAATATACTTATTATTTTTTTAGATCTATTAATTTCCCTTATCTTGTAGTACCAGAAGTTAAATGTTTAGAAAATTCTCGCCATTTCGTGTAAGTTGTTTCTTCTTATTTATATATGACAAATTAAGACAAATGGACGAATCATTTTCATCTCACTAGATAGTTTTAATTGCTTTATAAAGGCCCATAGCACTGACAATTGAGCATTTTATGTAATAGAAAGTATAAATAACATTGTACGGTGACATGAATCACAGCGAATGACTGTCTCCAAGCGTTCCGCTGACCGCCCGCCACACTGTTCCGTGTATTGTTCTATGCTTAACTTCGTTTACCATAATGTACGTACATCGTATTAAGGTTGCATCCGCGGTTCCGTAGATGTAATTCTAGATTTCATAAGAATGTTTTGTGTTATACGCGAAATTAACCTTCGTCTAATAACATTTACTATCTGATTTTCGATTATTGCCCATTACGTAGCCATTTGATTCATGGTAGATACGCATTTATGATAAATAATATAAATTTCATAATTAATCGTATAATATACGAGTATAAGTTTTGGTTTAGAAAGTTATAAGTATAATTCTGTTCTTTTCAGGTGGATGGCACATCACGTATTAGCAGACGGCATCCTGCACCAGATGGCAGAGGTGCATCTAGTACAAGTAAAGCGGAGGAAGTACTGCCTACGTTCCGACCGAGAAACAATAGGCGGCGAGAAGAACCGACTCCTGTAAAAAAGGAAATATCCCCGAGGGATATAGCTCGGACAAGAAGTAGGAGTCGACCTCCAGAAAAAGATATAACACCAACTGTAAATGAACAGATTCAGTTTCAAAATCCACGAAACGAACGATTCGATTCGAGAAGAACAAGTAGTCGATCACGTAACAGATCAGTGGAGAACGATGTAAATGTTGATATTTCTACCATACGAGATAATGTTATTCGCAGTAGAACCAAACCAAGTAATCGGCGAACACCTCCTCCATCAACTCCGGCTCCTATAGAAATTACATCTGCAGCAGTAGAAGAAAAACCTGAAATTATTAACACTACCTTTGAAGATATATCAAAGACTGTACCAAGGGATGAAAATGCAGCAAATCAGTTTAGAAGAAGAAGCTCTACAAGTAGAACTATAGTTGAAACAACAACTATCAAGAAGAATCGAGGGCGTATCAACACAAGACCGAGTTCGAGATCGTTGGACTTGGAAGTTTCGGGAACCAGCAATACGTTGTCTGCTCTATCAGGCAAAGAACTTACTACAACGAGATCAGAAGATCTAAGGAACTCCAGAAAACTTAGATATAGGTCTCGTTCTCCAGATACCGATACAAACTTAACAGGCGATGGGCTTCCGACTGTCGATGAAAGAACAAGATCTAGTCAGAAAAAAGGAAGTTTAACTAGTCAATCCAATGTTTTGCTTTCTTCATCGAGATCAACGGAGAATATAGTGCAACAGAATACTGAAAAGATTTCACCAAAAACTACAAAAGTGATAAGACGCACATTATCTCGAGGAAAGGTAAATGTTAGGCCTACTGGAGCAGTTTCAAAAACAAAAGTCTCAGAAGAAATAAGTGAGGATGATAACTATCCAGAAACTTTTAAAGCTTTGATCCAGGCAAAAAATGCGGTATGTATGCATTACACCCGTCCATAATAATTAAATGCTATTGAGTCATAATTGGCAAAGAAATATTTTGGGCTTATTCGAATAAAACTGTCATCACTATCTAAATATAAATCGCTTAATTTCTCACCAGTTATCACTTTAAATGCTAAAGTGTCTGCACCTTTTATCTGATTAGTTATTTATTGCTCAAAAATCACTTGTTACTCTCTATGTACTCCAACTGTCTTGATATGCGTACCTGTACGTGCATGAGTCATTGTACAAGGAACTTGCATGTGAACAAAATTAGTATACACGCGTTATACTCGTAGATGAGTACTTTTGTAAATAAGACTCAATCATAGATTCACATTCATCATTACGAATAATACGAGCAGTCATACAAGCACGCAATTGGCATGAAGTCATTGAACAATTTCAGACACAAACAAGCTCTTCGCCCAGGGAGAGTTTGTCGGTGAGAGCATCACAAAAAGTCTTTAAAACTCACCCTCAATCCTCACAGTCAATTCACACGGATCCGGAAACAGATAAAAAATCATTGGTAATGTTCATTAAAATATTATGCAATTATTCACATTTATAACAATCTCCACTGTTCATATTTCATAAGATTTGCACAAAGATTATTAACTGCATGATATTATAGGAGTAAATAAATTGTTATTAAATTTTAAATATAATATTTAATAAGTATTTCGTTCACATATACTTTGGTCTTATTACATCAATCAAATATTATTACACCTATCAAAGCTTGAATAAAACTTTGTTAATGTCATAAATTGAATAATATTCTATATTTTCAAATAGAGATTTTCATTAACTGAAATGTTTACATTAATTGTGATTAATTTCCAGCTTCGAAGTAAGCCTAACGTAGAGGAAGACAACGAAAAAGTTACAGTTATAACAGAAAAAGTCATCGAAACGACCGTTGTTCCAATAGCTAAGAACAAGTCTGCTGAATATCGTCCTCGAGGTACATATACTGTACGGAATAGAAAGTCCAATTCCTTTAATTTATCCACAACGAGCGAACCATCAGTTGATACAGAAAAGCCGTATAAATTCAGCAGAAAATATAGTAAAGTCACGACTACAGTAGCCCCCAGGCCTGATAATAATTTAAAAGGTAAAAGAACCGAGCCAAACAGCTCAACAAAGAAGCCGGTAGGCAGGTCGTCCTATTTTTTACGGAAAACTACTTCAACTCCAAATTTATCTACACAAGCTTCTCCTCCAACGAATAATGAAAAAACGGAAAAGCGTTCAACAGTAACTCCAAAAAGTAGAGGACCATTGCCTCGTACTGCATATTATTCCAGATCACGTAACAAAGTTACAAAAAAAGAAATAGCTTCAACAGCTGAACCTCTGAAAGACATAAATGTTGAAGTATCATTTGCAGAAAAAAAAACTGAGAATACAGGGGAAATGCCAGTCATATTAACTATGCTTAATGGAGCATCTAAAAATATAGATTTTCAAGGAGATAGTAAAGACGCAGGTAATAGCCCATTTATAATTGCAGTCAGCAGTACAGAATCTCAAGAAAATAGTGGTGATAATGAAGTCATGAATAAAGTAGAGAAAACTGAAAATAAACCACTGATAAATATTGTATCCACAACCCAGAAGTATCACGCACAATACAACGATAGAAAATCTGAAAATATTTCTGAACATAAAAATAAAATTGCGACTGGATCGACACCGTCCATAAGAAATATACAAACAAGAAAATACGGACGCAAGCCGACGAAGTCGACGGATCAAGGAGCTATTACGAGTTTTACTACACCAAAATCTCGAGTGAAAAGTTTTAGAAAATATGGTGATACTTTTTCGAAAACAACGGAGCCTTCTACAAATGTCGTGAGTACACGTAGTATCTACTTTTCTTTTTACAATTGATTGAATCATGGTATTAATTTCTTCGGCCGTATATTTTACAGATAACACCCGAACCAGAAAAACCTAAAAACAGATTCAGTTCTAAATATCGAGCATCTTACCTCGATAAACCATTTTACAAACCTACTGTACCAACAGTCACACCATCTACTGTAAGTTACATTACCCTACTAATACACACATACATATAATATGATTAAATAATCTACTATTCATTTAAACAAAGGGAGTGTCACAATTGTATTTAGTGTTAATGAACACATCTATTTTTTCAGTAATTCTTGCAGGACCGGAAATTCTCAACAAAGCCCCTTTATGAAATTGGCATTTAAATATTTATCAAAATCGATTCCATACATTATTTATCATTGCACTTAATTAATTTTCATTATCACAGTTCAAAGTTGCCATTTATGGTCATATTTATCAATAATTTTTGTAATTTGTGTAAAACTTGTAAACCGGAAGTTTAGCGAAAATAAATATGTACTATTTTTGTTGATAATATGATCATTAATGTCAAATAATGCTTACGTCAGCTTACTACCATTAAATTGAACGTCATGAAAAGGAAGTAGGAATAATAACGACAATTACATACTTGTATGATTATAATAATTAAAAGTTTCTCATTGCTAAAGGCTTGGCTGAAGTTCTTCGTGACTGATCAACAGTTGACAAAATCTGTTGAGGAGCCTAAGTGGTTCGAGGGCGAGCAGTCTTACGATGTAACAACACAGCAAATGTCAAGACAGAACATCACTATCCCAGCAATCATTCACGAATCATCCATAGAACTGGTTAATGGAATCATATAGACCTAACATAATCGTACTGCAACCATTATGACTCATATCACTCGTCTATTGTAAAATAAGATGTTAATGTAGCGTTTTAAAGAGACAATGCTTTATCTAAATTTTTTGCATTTATAATGAAAGAAGTTGAAGGAATTCTAAAAAATTCGGTTTACAATATAGTCTCTTTGAAACTTTTTTATTTATAATGATAGTTTTTGCGTTAAGATATCCATATAAAATGCAAAAATATGTTTATACACGAAATAATCTTGACGCATAAGCTTAACAAACTAATATACAAATGTAGTATAGCATAGCATAACACTAACTACTTTTAAAAGATATTAAAATTGTATACATATAAAATCTTGTTTTAATATTAGTACTTATCTACTTGGCATTTATTTTCAGTAATTTTCTGAAGTACTACTAATGTCTGTAATCCTCCATATTAATTCCAAGAGTAATAAAGAGGCTTTGGTCTTTGCACGAGTTCTAATTATACCTATTAGCTCTATGGGTTTTCCCTATCAATATATTCACTTTACATTTTTACACCAATACTATTTTTCTGTTTTATGGGTGAGACTACTTCTTATTTCAGGTAGAGGGAGAAGAATTTCAATTAGGGCCCAACATGAATGCTATTTCGTTAACACTGACAGGAAGTACACTGTCTTCTGCAGACTTAAGACTTTCCGAGAGTCTGGTGAAACCGTCACAAGTCATGAACGTTGAGGCATCTCATCATTCGCCATCAGTTACAGTATCTATTTTTGATGCTTTAGCTGAGATTCTTACGTCCACACCCAGACCTCAAATTTCTACAACAACAGAAGTATTGCAAACACAAAAACCTTATATCGATGTAAAACAAACACTCAACGGCGTGAGTAACAACATTAATGTAAATAGTGTCGACGGCTTAGCAAGTCAGGGCACATTATCGACGATTAGTATAAACACGAATACTAAATCTGTACAAACCACTGATCAGACTACACCAAATGTGTTTAACAGTATGTTGGTTGGGGAAAGTGTTACACCGTCACTAAACATTGAAGAAGGCAAAATGACATTTGTGAATACTCCAGCACCCTCTCCCACTCTCCCTCCTACGACTCCTACTACTCCTTTATCCGCAAGAAGACCTTTTGCAATAAAAGTGCTATATTCGGACACCGAATCACCAACAGACAAATTAACGACTGCAGCCGTACTTCTATCAACTCTGCCATCGACTGACAGCCCCACAACGGTATATAACACTGTGTCTGATCTTTTATTATCTAATAATAAATTAGTATCATCAGAACTAACTAGCATGTTATCGAATAACATAAAAAATATTATTCAAAACATGGACGAGGACAGTAGATCTAGAATTTCCGTAGACATGGCTAAATTATTAAAGTCACTAATACCTAGAGCCTTAGACAAACTTTCGACTGATCTTGACAAATCAGACTTCATACCTAATACTACACCTTACAGTTTGGAGGATATTAATGATACTGCTAATATCGAAATTAATAATAATATTGATTTTAAAAGTGAAAATCTCCTCCAAAATGTAATGAACGTTGTAAATAACATTCAACAAAATGTTGATGTACCCGTAGTAACAGAAACGCCACGCGAAATCACGCAAGCTGTAAATAGTACACCGTCTTTGTCCGACACTCAGACTTCCACAGCTGGAATTACGTTGCCGACTGAATCATTAATACAACAACCTATTTTGACATCAACAACAACAACAACTACTGCATCTGGTACAAGTGAGATAGCTGTGTCGTCTAGCTCACCAGGCACAGACTCTGCAAATATTTCAATGTTGACAAACAATGACCAATCTGGTATGATAACAACCACTGTGAATAATCTCAATCCGATTACTAATAGTCCTGAACCTGTTCCATCGTTCAATAACTTGGAAGATCTTACTTCTAATGTTGACCAAAATCTAAATTTGCCCATTGGTCAATTGCCTTCCTTTTCTTCAAGAAGTGCATCTTCTGAAAGCTTAGAAGATATCGATAATATTCAAGATCCAAGTCAGCTCTCTCCTTTACAACTTTGGGTTTTATCTAAAAAGGCACGTGTTTTAAAAATGATAGAAGACTTAATACGACAAAATAACAATGAAATAGCAAATGCTCCCCTTACTGAAATAGTAAACCAACCAAATGTGCAATTTTCTAGCCGATTGACTGAAATTATGAATTCTATGAATATTACAACTGAAATATCTGACTTGAGTAGTACGACTGGACCGACTATTTTTACAACAACTTCCTCTTCCCTTCCCTCTTCCACACCACTTACTTCGTCTGAAGGTATAGCGGATGAGAATACACAAACAACTACTGCTACAGTTGACATAATAGCGTCAACTACTACGCAAAGTACTTTAGATGTAGCTTCGTCTACTGCAACTTTTGATGCTGATAAACAGGCTTCACAAGCTACAAGCGAAATAGCTGACGCTTTTTCTAGCACTACTTCAGCGGCCACAACAGAACCAATTACACTTGGAGATCTATTTAGACCTCTAGAAATATCTGAGACCACTGTTTCGAGTACAGACAGAGAACAAGGCAATGCGCCGACGAGTACCGAAACGGTAGAAACTGACAGATCAGGGAGCACTGATACAATATCGACAACTACAGATACAGATTCAAATACAGAAATAACTGTTACAAGCGAAAGTGCTATCGAAACTACAACTCAAGCAGGTATCGACACTACTACAGTTATGCTAACAAATGAAACAAATTCAAATGATGCAATAACAGTTAATACCCAAATCAACGTCGCCACAACGCCAACTATTCCGAAAAAAGATTATGTCATTTTTGGAATTCTGCCTAATAATACAGTGGTACGTAAAGACCCTAACGATAATGTATTGGAATCATTAACAGAAGCGAGCCCGTACATCATTTACGGCGTACTACCAAATAACACTGTAATACGAAAATTCCCGAATGGGACTAGAGTACCACGAGTCATGCAAAAAATTGACGTACTACCAATCAGTCCATGGAGTCTGAGAAACCCATACAGCCCCATCCATAACATTCCGGCCATTGTCAGACCGCGGTCTAACCCCATCCGAGTATCCACTAATACTGTGACATCCACAGACATCACAAATAACGGAACGGAAAATCAATTAACCAACGACATTGTAAATAACCTGCAAATGATGGTATTGACTTTAAGTTGTTTAGCTTAAACGCTGTGCTTGGGGCTTATTTTCCTATCTACGTAGTTTAGAACGCGAGGTGCACTTCACGGGTTTTGGTAAGCTCTGCATGCTAGTAGCAGTATAATGCTTGATCGTTTAACATTGCAAGTCATAACCTTTTATTTCGTAATTGCAGATATCCTCATCGACACTTAATCTAAAAGATAGCAGTTCATTGGGTATAACAGCTGCCACAAATAGGCCGCCTGCTGAAAAAAGCACTGCCTCGCATGTTTTGAGTTTACGCACAACTACAATGCTACCTTCTGTTGATGAGATTTTGCTTAATAGTATATCTTCAGCCACTAAAGAGGAGATGGTCATATCTTCAATGACAAGTTCTACTCGCGAACCAAGAATATTAACACTGGATATCGATCCGGAGGTATAATCATTGTTTACGACGTGACATTGAAAACACATTATCAATTTTCTTATTTATACACTAACTTATTTAAATTTAGCAGTCTTTTCCTACTGTTTTATTTCACTTTGAAATTTAAGAAAATCATGCATGACTTAAACACTACATTAAAACAACCATATCCAAGGTAAGTGGTGAAGGCTCGGTTCCAAATTAAATGATTATTTCAAACACATCAATTTACACCAAATGCTTTCTATAAAAATCATTGATAAGTTTTAAATGCGTTACAGACGAAACAAATCCGAACGGAAAAACCCAGTGACGGAAATGGAAATACTATATTTAAGTTCATACCAATAGATGAAGTAACGGTTACATCACAAGAATCTAATGTATTAAAATTAGCTTCCACAAAAATGCCTAAAGCAAGTACGGTGAACGAAGCTCAGATGACAGTTACAGAAAGCAACACTCAAGCGCCTCAAATTCAAAGTGGATTAGATAACATCAATGATCCATCTACAACAACTCCAGTAAATGCAGCAACACCGTTTGAAATTACTACAGAAAACTCCCCAGTTACAACAATGCAATCAATGACACTTACAACTGAAAGTATAGCTTCTACAACTACTACGATAGCTACAACTCCCGCTGCTACAACAGATGTGACTACAACCACTCAAGCACCCATTACAACAACGGCGATTCCGACAACATCGACTCCGATTCCTACAACCATAACAGTGCCACCTACTACAACGACTGTCGTAACATCATCTGCTCCAGTTGCAACAACTATAACTCAAAATATAATTACGACAACTCCTATTGCAACAACAACAACTCCGATTGTGATAACAACAGTTCCTACGACTACAACAACTCCAGTTCCTACCACAACAACAACCCCAATTCCTATGACAACCACGGTACAAACATCTAATCCAACAATTACGACTTCCACGCTTGCAACATCAACGATTTCAGAAGGAACAACTGCATATTTGACAACTACCTATGCGCCTAGTTCAACGAATATTGTTAGTACCATCGATTACCAAAAAGACGCCGAGGTCCTTCAATCTTTGTTGCAAGATGTTGGACGCAGTCCTAAAAATCTAAAACTACAGAACAATGCCAATCAAGTTGGTGAATTAACTGATCAGATGAAATTAATACAAGCACTTCTTTCGGGTGCTGGTCAAAAATCAACCGGAGTAAAAGGTCAAAACACAGGAAGTCGAACTCAAACTACAACGCTTCGGTCGATTGAGGATGATATACGACAATTTGAGGAAGATACAAAATTACTAAAGGCCTTATTGCAGGCTACTGGACGTAATCCAGCTGAGCTTAATTTACCATCTTTGGACAGCATTAGAATCGCTACCACAGTAACAACACCTATTTTTACAACAATAACTACAACTACAACACCAAGACCAACCACATCTACAACTCCAAGTCCAACAACTACTACTGTTCCCATTACTACTACGACGACTACACGAACTATAACGCCATCTATAAATGATGACATTAGAAAACTGCAAGAGGACGCCAAGCTCCTACAATCATTACTTCAAGTAACTGCTCAAAATCCTCAAAGTTTGAATTTGCCTGTGATATCTGGAATTACATCTAACGTAAGAATATCGTCAAACCCCTTATCAACTTCGTTGGAATCTAATCCGACATCTCCACTGAATATTCGACCTGTATACACAACTCAGCCATCACCGGTGTTCACAACGACGGCACCTAGAACTGTTACTATGTCAACTACGTTTCAGTCGCAGCCTATTACAACCGTCACTGAAGACATTGGTATATCTACTACTTTCCCGCCGATCAATGCGCAGTTAATAAGCACTACTCCGAGGAACACAATATCAACCCAAAATGTAGGACGTACCATGGTACCCGGACTTACAACTGAAATTCCGAGTACGTCTACATTTTCAGTTGAAGAGGATTTGGCTTTTTTACAAAATCTGGTAAGAAATATTAGTAATTACTTCTGGTTGATTTTGTTAAAAAAGCATCATCAAAAATTTATTAAACTTTCTCTACTTTCTATATATACTTAATATATGTAATATTTATTTCAGAAATCTGTGCTGAATACCAATGCTAAAACTGATGATACTGAAGCAGCTCTAGCTAACCGTATAATAGCATTGGCAGTTGAAAGAAGCTTGAATGAGATACAAAGTGGCACTGGCACAGTAAGTTCAACGACAGTTCGAACATCAACTACTCAAATAACATCAACGCGTGCTACAACTACGCGACCTACAACTACGCGACCAACAACTACGCGAACTACAACTACACGTCCAACTACGACTCTTCCTACACAAAGTACGCCATCGATTGAAGATGACATAAAACAATTTGAGGAGGATACTAAACTCCTACAGGCACTTTTAAAGGCAACGGGCCAAGACCCATCCAAATTTAATATTCCGACACTTCCTAACACTAACGTGAGTCCCCATATATCTCCTGTTATAAATGACGATCTGAAGCTATTATCAAATCTACTTGCTAAACGTTCTCCCCTAAATGAACCTTTCGATTCTTTAACGCAGAAACCTAGTACCGGTTCCAGTTTTGATAGGCAAACGGCAAGTACTATATCAGCACCCACTACTGTAAAACCATTTGGTGCAAAAATTGCTGTAAAGGATGACTTAAAAAATGTACAAGACGATGTAAAACTATTACAAACACTAAAGCAACTGCAAGATGCACAGGACATCACCACGCAAAAGAATAAACTCGCTCTCACAGGTAAGTCATTAATTCCTCAGATGCTTTTGTCCTCAGTCATTCCATATATTTATTTTCAATTACATTAAACTTTAAAATAATTGGTTTTAAGTAACATTTATAATACATTTCAAAATAGTTCAATAACCAATGTTATTTTTGTTTTTCCAGGGCAATCATCTGACGAAGCACTGCAGAAGCTGATTCAACAGGCAAAACCAACTGGAATGGTTTCTGAAGCGACAAAGTCGTCCGTTTCCCTGAGCACAGAGTACGGAAACAGCAACGATGCGCTCCTAGCAGCTTTGCTGAAGGAGCAAGGTTTCGGTCCAACAACGGCAAGTTCTTTGGACGAGCAACTTCGGCTGTCTGTTAGTTTAAATATTAATTTTCTCTTTAAATAAACCCGTTGAATAATCCTTTGGGAGGTACACGTAACTATCACATATCATAATGCAGACATAACCTTTGTCTTCGCTTAACATCTATATACTTCCACTGTCATTTATACTATATTCTATAATTATCTTCACAGTTATCATATTATTTTTAACTCAAATTAATTCATGACTATTATGTATGTTCATATGATCATCTTTTCTAACTTCATCTTATAGGACTATTGTAGATTTACTATAACCTCGTAGGCTTTACTCAACCAAGTGGTAGTGACACCGAAGGCGAGACGGACGACCACAACGCCACCTCCTCCACCTCCGGCGCCCCGAAGGCCGATCCTAGACGGCCTCGCGTGGTTATGGCAGCAATGGAGGGATACAGCACCCGGCTCTGGTGGATCCAGACCTAACAGAAGGCCCTCTTCATCGCCCAGGCCTTCTGCGCCTCCGGCACCTACAACAAGTTCCAGGGTCAACTGGTTTGGCTCTGGCCCGTTCGTCGGCAACGCTGACGACCGGCCGGCGTCAAACAGAGTGGGTTTCTCATCACTTTTACTTAAATTGTGTGAATGGGGATGAGGTGATGGATTTAAGTCTTAGATTAAATTAGAGGGATCGAAAATATTTATTTCATGAAAAACTGACTTACCTATCATGCGATGGTTAAATTTTCTTTTCAAACCGGTCCCATTTAATCTAGGCCTCTTAGTAATAAATGTTAATTTTATTGTACAGTGTGTAAAGAATAGGATTTGTAAATAAGATTCCTTGGTTTAATAGTAACTGAATGAAACCTTACTACCTTAACACGTCCTTGATTAATATGGAAATTAAATTCTTGTATGAAATTCAAGTAAAATGACAAAAATAGTATTCTTGAATAATATTGTACATAGTTTTTTTTACATGGCTTGGTTTTCATCAAAGGTTGCTAAATGGTAGGTTCCTTTGCTTAAGTGTAATATATTTGGTTTTAGAATAATTATTGTTTTTTAAGAATTTATTTATTAAAAATTGGCTTCAGTGGCTTGTAAATATTTCTTTTTTGTGCCGTATGTCGTTGCGTTTTATTAATAAAGAAAAGGAGATGATTTTATTATTATTATTTTTGTCAACGTATTATCACTTAAAAGTGTTTATTAAAAAAAATTATTTTTCTACAAATTATTTAAATCAATATACATACATATTTACTTTTAATAATAAATTTGAATTTAATCTACGATCGCTTGTTTCCGATAGTGTTCTTTTATTACGGAAGTTTTCTAAGTAATATGTGAATATTTTTGAAATTTCGGACTCTACCTATCGCGTGAGGGACCTGCCGTAACGATATAATATATTAATATTTGTGATATCTAATGGAATATTTTCTAAGCCCAAAATTCCTTTATCCTACTGTACCGCACATAATGATATACATACATAATACGTGTACTCGTAGATTCATGATTAATTCATCCAGCACTTAATATTATTATGACTAGTCATCATCATCATTACAAAACATTGTGTTAAGTGTCAATAACAAAACAAAACATGACGATTTTATTAAAATAAGATAAATATGTATGCGTAAAAGTTTGTATTGCAAATTAAAATTTTTTGTTACTTAATACATATACATATGTAATTATGTCGTCTAAGCGTTTGTCCGAAGTGTTCAGATCCAAAGCAATTCCACCACTATTTTAATAAGTAATTTCGTGTTCAGTTTGATAAAGGTGGTGGGGTGTAAGGGGTTCCAACCACTATCTCAGGAGCCCAAGCCAACCTCACCTGCACGTGGTGCACCCTGCTATGACA
>DWMO01000045.1:0-13264 GCA_018245175.1 Elbella theseus
GGGGTAGTTCATGATTAATTTCCATTCGTTATATTAGTAAAAGAAAACATTGCGATGAAACCTTCTTAAAGTCCTTCACAATTCTGCCAACTCGTACTTGACCCGCTTGGTACACATTGCCATAACCGTTCTCCTTCTAAGAGTAGATCCGTGTCCAACAGTGGAACGTTAAATAATGTATATCATTATGAAAAAATGTAGATAGGTTGAAGGTATAATTAACAATATAGCACTACCCACCGTGAAATCGGTAACTACTTGCAATTAATTTCACATACAAATCGTATTAATGTTATTCTCCCTTTAATGTATATCGTTTAGGCGCCAAGCACCGTGACGCTTCATATTGCACGCATCTTCATGTCATGCTCGGACAAGCCGAAATGTTGAGGGCGTATAAATGTTACAAAGTGATGTTTCTATTGAATAAGTGTAAGTTTCAAACGTGGGAACTAGAACAATAAGTTTATTAGTTGTGTTTATTTATGTAAATGTGTTGTTGCTGTTGTATAAAGAAGACAAGAAAAGGGGCAAATTGTTATTATCAAGCATTATAAGCTCAGACTGCTAATCTTTCGGAAATATATAAATGTGTATTGACTTCGGACAGTTTGGACCATTGTCCCATAGCTTAATATCTTCAAAACAGTGTAACTGATCTGAGAGCGATAATAGGTGAACGTAATAATATCTAATACTACTCATATTTTTGGCAATAGTTCTCCAGATATTGCCGAAAAATACGTAAATTTACAATCAAATCAGAAAGTACAAATAAAAATGTGAAATGATATTTCAAATATAACCATCATAGACGACAATAATTTATTATCGTTTTGTACATGATAGAAAACGATCGAAATAATATACCATAGAATTACCTAATCACGCGTGAATGAAATGCAAATACTGATTATAATTTACTGCCATTATAATTAAAAGGGGTTATCGAAACAGCCGCGGCTTTGGAAACGGTGAAAGCACTGTATTTGTACAGTGATAAGGTTCAGAAACGTAGCACGTGTACATTACAGGTAAATAGATTCCCACGATCAAAAAACGGGGGGACGGTATACTCGGACAAAGGTAAGGGAGGGCAGTTCATTGGTGCATATTGGCGTACGTGTCCTCATATCTATGGTACAAATTCGTAAAGCAGCAGATGTGGTGATGCGCTTGTTTTAATACAGTTCCCATGGTGATCCCTTAATCCAAAATCCGATTGATTAGAAGATTGTTGTCGATATAATCAACCTTCTATTTCTATCTTATAATCTACTATCACAAAATAGTAAGTATAAAAGAATTCTTAAACACAATGCTTCAAAGAAGGTTGACGCTTATGATTATTATCATTGCGTTCTTATTTCAAATTACGCAATTTTATTAAGTGGAATATCTGTATAAATGTATAGATTAAAAGCCTTGTTATAGCTTGAATTAAAAAAATTACAAATTACGTAATAGACTCATACTTATTAGATCTGTTGTTAATCCGACACAAGGTTTTCGTCATTCTCATTTCGATTTCATTTCATACCGAGCCAGTCCCACATCGCACTTAAATATACATTTGCGATTTAACTATTTATACTGCCTGCTCATACTTCCATTTTAACATCGCAAGTGCAATTTGCCCGGCCAGTCACAGCCCCGTTGTTATAACATTATTGTTTAGCCCCGCTTTCATCCTTTACGACGCTTTGTATAGAAACTGGATTTTTGTGAGAATTAAGAGGCATATTATAATTATATTATATATTATAAAGTGCATTGCCCTGTGCTTGTGAGAGCTGCACCGATTATTCATTTTATCTCACCCTATGGTTGGTTTATGTATATTTTGGAATCAATCAATAATGTGTTGAATTGATTTACATACATAAACTAATCAAACACGTTTTATAAGTTTTCTTTTTTTAAGTTCGTCTCTGTTACTTTTGTCGTTTCAATTTTATAATGTTGCTTATTAAACATTCATAATTGAGTATGTATAAAAATAAAAATATTTACAGTGAATATAAAAGTAACTAATTAGTAGATACTGTGAATTTTATGCAAAGTATCAAACAGAATAATAATGGCAAAAACAAATATTTCAGTATGAAAAAAGCTACTTTATAAACTGGTCACCAAAGAGCCATTCTGTCTGCACTGGAAACTATATCGGAACGACGTCGGAAACACGATAATAACAGGAAATAAAACAAGAGCTGCAGACACAGTAAATAATACAACAAAATTTAATACTTCACAATTACGTTCCGCGTTTTTTCTTTTACAAAGAATGCCTTTTTTATAACATGTAGCTCCCAATTTTTATAAGGGTACCATTTTGTAACTTTTAAAAAGGGGCATCTCGATTTCATTTTATTTATTTAAATGTAGACGTTTAATAGCTAATAAGAAGAATTGTATTGTCGCTAATTGTACCAGGAAAACACCAAGGTAATAAAAATATTAAACTATTTAAGACACCATGATTGCTTTAGCTTGGGGCTCATTTAACATTAGTCTACTAGTTGATAGGCAATAGAAAATCGATTCCGCGATATCATATAGGTATATATTTAGGGTTCATTTGATTTTAATCTTCTTATCGATATGGTAGAAAAAATCGATTCGATCTTTAAGTAAAATGAAATGGGAAAAATTTCGGGAGTTCATCATTTGAGAACACTTACTCTGTTAATTCAACAAATATTTATCACATTTTCAGATGATTCAATTGGATGGAAAGATTAACATATAATATTCACATTGTAATTTCGCTACTTAGGTATATTGAATTGTACAGAACCAATAATCTTCGCACATATTCGCTCATCGCACCGCAGCTGCGTCGCAATCAACGCGGCATTATGCGTGGGGGCGCAGATGGCGCGTGCACTCCCGCTTCGACGATAAATCGATATAGCGGCGATGGGAGTGCGATGTGACTTACATAACTCCTGCGCAAGACAGTCAATTGTTCGGCTCTGGTCCTATCATGATGAAGAGTTCAGTGTGTTCGTTGTTGACAGAACGTAGCATGTCGTGTAGGTAGTACATAAAATGGATATTTCGCCTACAGCAACAGTATGCATGTTTGTGGACTGAAATATCGAATTTTGTTTTTCACTTCCGTGTAGGTAGTTGTGGGTTGAGATGCGAAATTATCGGTGGCTACTGAAAACTGGTTGCTATTACAGTGTAATATTTACATATTCCTTAGTAGGAATATTTTTGAAAATATATCAAGGTCATACATGGTCACCTAATCTTAATGAAAGGAACTTACGTAGCTCTTTTAAATTTTAAAATATAAAAAGTAGTATTATAACTCCTAATTATCATTAACAATTTAAATATTGGGCTTAAAGGCTGTCATCCAGCTGTTGACTCCAAATGCATTAACAGGCCGTAGACAGTTTTTATTTCTTATCAATTAACTTGGGCCATAAACAACGTGTGTATTCCCTCCGAAACGAATCCAAATCAATTTGCTAACAAAAAGGTTCTATTAAAACACGATATCGCCAATTAAGTCCCAACACCTTAGAGGTGCAAAAAGTTCCCGTTTCGGGAACTGTTCGACAAATCAAATTTTCGATAATTGTCAATCGCCATAGAATCGTAAATTCGCCCTGCGTTGACACGTGGTGAGGCCAGATGGTGTATCACCTGCCCGAGACTCGCTGAAGTCTGCGATCGAGACTTGGCGGAACTCGATTGTCCGGGACCACATTCTTTAGGAAAACATATTCCCATCACTACACACCGGTCGTTGACTTTGAATGCTGAATTTTTTTTTTAAATTTTTACGTATGCGAAATACGTCCAGTCCTCTTTAGGAACAGCATATTTATGACCTTTATTGCAAGGAGAATAAGAAAAGGTGCTCTACTATTGCACTGGATTGGCTTTAAAGGGGCAATCTCGGGGAACTGGTAACTAATTAGCCTTTGCTGGGGACTTCGTCGAATCGATACGTATGTATGCGTTCCTTTTATCAAGATTCATGTCAGGTTTAAGCATAATTATCAGTATGTGTTATAATACCTTGAAATTATTCCATAATGTATAAGACGGCAACTCGTTCGTAAGAACTTCCAAAGTTTTACCAAACTTGGGAACATTTTTACTGATTTTAATTTTGACGTCTTCCAAAAATTGTAAAGATTTTGTCTCAGCCATATGAACAAGCTTTGGTGCCAGCCTGCTAACATATTGACCTCTTTAAGCCCAGCGACGTTGATTACGTCATTTAAAGCCATAATTTTGTACTCCTTAGTGTTCGGCGCCTACCCTACGGCGCCTCAAACATGGGACTGGGGCCTGATAAGAGTCGTTTCAAGGAAACCGATATTCGGTTTGAATATGGAGTGCTCAGCTACAAATTATTGTAATTTGCTGAGAAATTGAACCATAAAGTACCTACTTTGAAAAAAGATCCTGTAGTCTTCGAAGGACTAAAGTTTAAATATGTTTATATTTGTCTAAAAATTTTGTAATTAAAGGCCCAAAACTTTGTTACTCTTGAAAGTTGTTTCGTTTATCAAATGAGTATTTCCAATATCCTGTACTGTAATATCTATCTGAATACAATGTTCCCAATATGACTTTCAATTATATGAATATCAATCTCAATATTCAAATGCCACGTTTATTTTATATTATTATATTATTTTTATAACGTTATAATAAAGACCATTTGTTACTAAGAAATATCTGTAAATGAATAATAACACTAACATATTACATACAATAATAACAATAACACATTATTTTAAATAGTTGCAAATGACATAATTTATTTGTGTGGAGTTGTGCGATAAAACGATAAACTGCGGCAATTCAGGGCCTGGCGCTTGGAACAATGACCCCGTTATAATAAACACAGCTTCTTCCTGTGCGAGGCCCCTCACCAATCTGTTGTCTTTATGAGATGTCGTCACGTACCATATTAGACTGCCTCTCCTAGTCTCCTAGCTTGTTCTGGTTTAGTTTCTTGTTCGTTATTGGTATAAAAATTTTATGTTTGGTTTAATGCGCATGGACACAATATTTTTGTTTTTTTTTTTTCAATTTTACAATAGGTTCACGTTTGTTTTTTGGGTGGTTATTAGTATGATGCGTTATATAGTTATATCATTTTTTGGCGATGTTGCAGTGCTCCATTACATCGTGATTAAAGATCATTATATAAATTCCTATTTTCTACTAAGACAAAAATGTGAAAATGATCAAACGTTTATGTATATTCGTTGTATGTTTAAATTTTTATGAATGAATCATCCAAAAAGCACTCTCTGGTTTGTAAAAAACTTTGCACACAGATAACTTGTACCTCGGAAATTAAAACAGATTTCTTTTTAATTCGGAAGAACAGCGATTTCTATCAGGTTCAGTTTTGACAACAAAAATGCTACTAGTATGTATTTCTTCTTTATGATGCTAGGTGGTGTTAATTTTACAAATTAACAATATAATTAGTGTTAGAAAAAAAAGACAGTTGTGCTGGTACATGACTTTCTCTTTTAGTATACCGTTCCACTACTTAAATTGAGTAACATCTAATTTCAAGTTCATAATTTCTATTAAAATATGTTCAATACGGTTAAGTATTGTTAAACTGTTTAAATTGTAAAAAAGGCAATTACAATAAAAAATCCTATATTCTCACAAAAGCTTACTGGCTCGGAACATAAATAAATGGTTCATTAGCGCTTTCTCTAAACACCTTTCGGGCGCGTGCTGCTTCATAATTATTGTAAGACGATAATAAGGGAGGAAGTTGAAAAAAACTCCACGGGGTTGAGAAATGTCAGGCCATGTGCGCGGGAGTCATTGTACGAGGTCTCAAGACATTAATCTTAGGGGAAGTGCCCAGGTGAACAACCCCTCGGACCTTTATGTGCAGCAATTATATTTTTTAGTTATGTTGACATTTTGAGTCAATCGCGACTAATGTCGTGAAGTTTTTTTAGGTAGCTATATCTAGCTTTTCGATTGGGTTGCAACGAGGTCATTTTCATTCAGTTGCGTTTTCTTTCTGTAAGAACATAAAAATTGTTATCTCTATAATAATTGTCATAGTATATTGGATCTCATGCGTAATGCAATACGTTATTGTCTCTTTTAGGTCGTAAGTATATATTCTCTAGGATAATTTTCCTATCAGTATTAGAAAGTTTTATCTGCATGTTCCTACAATAGCTAACAAGTAGGTAGATTTTCAAATAAACAAAATATGGAGTTGGTGAACAGATTATGTGTCATATGACCGGCGATACCAAGTAACGATAATAGTTTAATCAGTTCTCGTTTGTCTGAAGTGAGTAGTGAGTTAGCAATTTGCGAAATATACATAGATTCACGCTAGTCAAATTCTGAAACTCAAAATTATTTCACCCCGAATTTAATTCACGTTCTCTACATGTGCTATCGGCGCAAAAAACACCCATTAATTCAAGTTTCAACTTGTCGGGTCTATCGCGATGGTAATCACTATTTCAAAGGGAGCAGCTGTCCCTTTATTATGCGTTGCACCCCACTTTTATACTTATCCTAATGCCCTTCGTACATGGAATAACAGAATTTATTATGGACAATTGTTTCTTTAATGAAACCACTGTTTTTCAACTGCTTTACAATAATTAATTGTCCATTACGATACAATTGTTAGTGATACGGGGAAATCTTCAGGGTAAAATAGCAGTGCAAATTTGGGCGTTGGGCGCCAATTTGCCGGTAAGTGTCGTCAATGGTCGCATATGTTTTTAATATGTCATCGTTCGCATATGGTTCGATTCGTTCAATCCTCGCTTGGGATCTTAAAAACAAAAACTTCTCCCTCGTTCAGTAAACAAATCGGAAGTATGTTTTTGTGTTTAGGAAAAAAATCACTTTCTTATGGCAGTGAGAATTTTTTGTAGCTTTACAGTTAGATTCGCACGTGTTTGGCTACTTGTAATGTTTTTGACGTTGGTTTAACACGTTGATATGCTGACTTGTGCAAATGTTAACATATAAGTATCAAGTGACTTTGTGTTAGATGTATTGCCACTGTTGACGTAACACTGTCAGTTACACGGGCACACAGTGGACACATCATAGATAAAAGGGTTTGAAGGAATCTTAGGAGTTCCATGATTTTTCCCAATATTTGTATTTCAATATATAGTGAGATATATTATTTCTCACTATTGTAGAGATAGTGATGACGTATGACCTAACTTTAAATGTATCAATACTAATATTATTTCTTAATGACATATGCAAATAATAAACAATCTGACTCTATGTCACGAATGCTATCGTACTGCTAACATTAGAATATTGCTACCAAAAAGACCTGTCACTATTATTAAAAATGATAAATTGCACATGGCAGTGTTTAAACTTATCCGTGAGAAAGTGTTGAAATAGACAAGAGATTTAATATCCCTCGCGTACCCTTGGTTTAGACTCCATTGTGATTTACTCTCACATGGGCTCTTAGATACACGTCTATTTGTCTATGCTCATGCCCTGGGATAGCAAACCTGTTTCTATGCCTCTTCTCATATTTACTTCAGCTTACACCACGTCGTCAGATGTTTGAAGCATTTTGTTTGTTTTCATAAGATATTAAGTTGCCGTTTGAGCGTCTTACGTTATTCAAGCTATTTTTTGTTTATCTTATTATATCTTGTTACACGTGGGTTATCTCGGGTGGAGATTTCTGTAAAAGTTTTGTATGCGAACGTAAGTTTTATTTTTCGCTTAGATTTCAGTGGTTCTGTCGGATGTTTGATGTTAGTAGTACTATCGGTAATATTTACTTCGTTTAGTAGTTTTATTTACAAATTCTGCTTAGTCATAAAAGCGCTGATAACAATGCGTTAAATAGAAAGTAGTTATAATGACTTACTCAAGGACTAAATAATATTAACCGAATAAGGAGCCTTTATAGTTGATTAGATTTAGCCTTTCATAGAGTATCATTAAAAGGACTTGAATGACCTTTTATTAAAGTAGATTTGAAAGACTAAATGGTCGCATTATTTTTTTCCCTACATTAATATTTTTTGAAATTTCTCATGTGACATAAGTGCTATCCCTACTCATACATATGAGTCGTATCAACAGGAACTCATTAATTTCAATTTGAATGTATGGCAATATCAAGAGGTCACCTTATGCATTTTGTTTATTAAACATTCGGTTAAATTATCAATAGATATTTGCTAATTTAATGTTTTCATATAAATTTACATACATAGATACGGTATCAGATTTTGTCCAATTAATTTTGCCAATAACAGATTTTGTTTTTCTCCTTAGTGTATAGCGATGATTAAGATGCCATTTCGACTTTACATGAATAGTATGTTATATGGCACCTGTTTCATGCTTACTATTAATTACGTATGGAAACTCCTACGTTATTCAAATAGGACAACATTTTATCGAGTTGGCTTCGTACTTTGTAGTACAAGTAGGTACGTTGGCAACTAGGTGTAACCGGAGGCTTCGCCAGCGGGATTACTTATCTCAACATATTCCAATTGCATGGGTGGAGGTCAGATCACTATTTAAAAATCTTAAAAAAATCACGTCAATTCTTCGCTTTGTTGGGAAGTGAAAGAAGGACAAACAAATCTTTACACATTTATAATATTACATAATAGATAGTAGATATGACATGCAAATTCATTTGTTTCCTGAAGGTTTTACAATAAAAATAACAGTAATATGGCCCTTTAGTACGACTCGCGAGCTATCTGACTAGCATTTAGTCCTTGGTTCAGTAAAAGGATAAAAGTAATTACTTCCATATCATTGGACGGTTTAGTGTTACGTGGTGAGCCATCGGGGCGACTGCGACCGTGTTTTCGTTCTCATGGGGTTGTGTCCGGTGTCAGGTGACAACTACTATATCGCAGAACACACACACGAACACAAACTAAAGTGCGATTATGGCTTCAGCGAATCTTAGCAGTTGAAAGCAGCCTCTTATATCTTAGAAATTAACCAAATCGGCGTACATATAAACACACCTCAGGATAAGCCGGGCTTGCATGCGTGAGTCATTCGTGCAATTGCATGTGTTTTTTTCTCTCCCACCATGCGGTTCAGGAATGCCGTCCTTGTCAGTGCAATGAGAATCTGGTTCCTTGTGGACTGGAGACACCCACAGTACTTCCATTGAGAGTTGCTTGCTACATATATTCGCAGATGTTACATAAAAATGCAATATGAAATTGGAACCATGGGTTAAGAACTGTAATCTAAGTCTGGCATACCACAAGAAGCAGTAATATTATCCTATGCAGTTATTACAAGCGTTCTCCACGTAAGAAGAGCTCTCCCATGTTGCAACCAGATATGCATGTACATCATTTTTATATTATACTTGGGTCTTCTATGTGTTAATTTGGTGTCGTACAAAATATCATTCAAATAATCTTGAGTAGGGCCGGTAGAAAAAATAGATAAGATTTTTCATTTTATGTATTAGATACAACTAATAAATACTTAGGAATTTTCGTTCGTTTGTTTCGTATGAACATAGTTCATATAATTGCACTGTTACTATTTTCAAAAACTAAATATAGTTTGTAGTAACTCATGTTAGTTGCAACGTATTGTGTTTACGAGCGTCGGTATCGGTTTTTCTTGTAAGATAACAGTTCTTTACATCGCTGGTTTACAGGAGCAGTTTAGACTCTAGCGGAGTTTTGAATAGTTTATCATTAATTCCACCCCATTGCGCAGTGGAACATCATGGTACAAGAACTACTTGTGTTGTATATACTTAGTAAACTCATAGATTTATAATATTTCAATGGTTGTTAAATGTTTGATACATTGACCTAAATGCTGGTTGAGTCGTTGCAAGCGCGACTGCCGATAGGGAGGTTCTGGGTTCAAATCCAGGGTCGGGTACTATTGGATTTTTCTAATTTAGAATTTCTAGTAGTGACTCAGTCTGGATTTGTGCCCGATGTATCTCAATGGGTGCACCACCTATTCCATGGGTCTTAAACGTAACTGTACTACATTCCTCTGCCTACCTCTTCGGGGATTACAGGCGTCATGTTACGCTTTTTTATTAAGGTTTTTCTTACTATGTTGTAAGTTAGGTATATAAGGTATAAAATGCAATGAAACCTTCATACGTATTGAATACTATAGGTTCCCGTTTACTCTTTTGGCGACAAGCGATTTGAGTCTCAATTGTAAAGAAATTTCCTGTGGCAATAGCAGAGAACCGAGTACCGGTGTATGTAGATCTCTCGCTTTGGATCTTCGAATTGTTACAGTAGTACTATATTAAAATGCATTTCAATGAGTTATTCTTTTGTGTTTATGTGGTGTGATATGATTCTACCGAATGCATGTTAATAAATAATAAGATATCCGTATCTACATGCGAACTATGTCTATCTGTCTGACTCATGGTCGAAACTGAAATAGGATTTGTTTGATTTTTGTTCGGAACTTGTTCGGATTCTCAATACTTTTTTAAATTAATTTATTGATTGGAGTAAGGAATGAAAGATTATCTTAATATATAAAAATGAATGTTTGTCTGTATGTCATCGATGAACTCAAAAACTACTGTACCGATTATTACGAAAATTGGTATATATATGTATGTATTTGTATGTTGGCGTAGCAACGCGCGCCGGGTACAGCTAGTTATAAATAAAATTCGTATAAATAATCCAAGTACCCTAGAAGTAATGGTGCACAACTATACTTAAATAGATGTATACACCTGTATCTTCTTACTTTCACTTTAATCCAAGTGTGTTAGAAGAAATTTAAACTTATGAATCAATGTACTGACGGAGTATCGACATTACAAAGCTGCAATGTTAGCGGACGCAAGCCGGAGATCCGGTCCAATAGCTTCTTACTCAATTGCACGCACACATACATTATAATCGAATATACACTTTTTCCTCGTCTCTACTTCAAATCCGGGTAATATACACTATCAAAAAACTATGAGCGTGTTTCTTATAGGACATACTCCGCATAATACTTACCTATGTAGAGGTGAATATTTGACTCTTCCTCTACCCCGTAAGGGACCAGGCGTGATCATAAAGTAATAAATACTTACATACATATATAGTACATAACAAAAGAACGACCATAAAACTCTCGTTAGTACATACTAACGACAATAACCGGAAGCGACAGGCGAACGTGCTTTTTATAGCAAGTACAGAAATGTTGGTGAAAATATCCCATAAACACCCGTAAAAACCGGTCGAGCACGACGTTGTGTAACCCAACAGATAATTCACACTTACATATGTCGAGGTTACAAGTGTTATGCATATTATATTAGTGCACTATAAGATTAAGAGTAAGAAAACAATAAGTACATATATATATCTCTTAATGTAGGTACAGAACATTGGGACTGAAAATAATATGTTTGAGAATATACAGAAACCGTTTAAAACTAACATAAATATATAAATGGACGATTGTGTTTTTCTTCATCATAACATTCCGTTGAAAGCGATCGTGGCCACAATTTTATATTTTTTGAAAGAGATTTATATATGTCTCACCATCATTCACAATTTCGGTAGACGTGTAGTGAGCCTGGTACACTCACACAAACATTTATTAATAAAACAGTTCCAACTGTTTCCAGTTTGTGGGTACTCACAAATATTTAAGTCTACTTAATATTAAAGCGGTTTCAATAATAATTGTTGGACATGGAATAGGAATGAAAACAAGACTTCGTTATGAAAAAAAGGCTACAAAAACAACTGGCGTGAACGTGTTTCGATCGGAATCCGATACTCTTTTAATTACCAATTAGTATACCAATTACAAGTAGGTAGTTAAAACCGTCATTGCCGTTACATTAAGGTCAAATAAATAAGAATAGATGGTCGAATTAAGTAACATGAACTCCAAAAATAAAACCAGTATCTGAGTATTTTCTTAAAGTACCATTTATTAATACCAATACGTTTCTATTTGATACATACATATGTATACCTATTTGAACCGCTTAATTGATTTAGACAAATTTGGTACTTTAGTTCTTTAAGATCTACCGCAACATAAAAGGGCTGGAAGTATTTTCGTCTGCTTTTTCCCTCTGACTTGCTATAGTTTGTGGGGCGTCCGACGCTAGTAAACTTATAACGTTAATTATGTGTGTATAAATGTAACTCACAATTAACTATTTTAACTTCACCCGGTACGTAGTATTATATATTCTTTAAATGACTCCTTAAAAGAATGAAATAAAAGATTATTTGGTAATGTTAACATTTCTGCAAATGTATCATTTATAGTTATAGATATGATGTCGGTAATAAGTATGAATTTTAAGCAAATTTTAAAAGCAATGAAATGTTGGTGGCTTTATAATTCTTGATAGATTGTATTTAAAAAAGTCAACCGAATTTAATATAACGCAGAAGACGGCATCAAGCAAAGATGAATGGGTACATTGTAGAAGTAGTTACGATACCATTAATTTATCATGATCACATTATATCACTTTTCTGAGATAAATAAAATATTAACGTTTTTATTTAATGGAATAATACATTGTTGTATATTATTCCATAACAGATGTATTAATAGAAAAGCATAAAAAGCGCAGCGGTAGAAAGCGGTGGTCCCACAGGTGCGCTACCGGTCGGCCTTCGGTCCGTACTCTGCATTCCGCGCCGAGCCCTACACGTTGATCCGCGTGTAAGTTTACAAGTGTGTGTAAGTTTACACGCTTGTGATAACAATCTATCACACATCGATACGATTGACTAGCATCGTCCTACTCGAAATAGCTCGCTCATGGTTGGGATAGGTCTGGAGCCGAAAAAATTAGTTTCACTTAAAAAATCCTGGAGCTGTGTACAACGCTGCTTAAGTTCTCTGAGTAATAAATAGGGTTAGTGGTTTGACATGAATAAACAAGAAATTACGGAGTTTTTTTACACTCACTAAGGCTTCCCACAAGATTCAAGGACAGCTACAGGTACGATAATAAAAATCAAAACATGTGGGCTTGTGTGGAAAAATGCGGTAAGGATCAGACGCATCGTGTGACAGTGGTCAGTCAGACAAAGCGTGGTCAGTCAGACAAAGCGTGGTCAATTTGTCTGAATTTATTGAAGACACAGTCTAGGTCTAGTCATTTAAATTCCTCACAGAAGATAACTAAAACATTTTAGAGCGGACATTATATGTATATGTAATCGAAAAGGAAAGTTGTAAGGCTAGGGTAGATGTCTTCGTAATCGCATGCTTA
>DWMO01000046.1:0-13250 GCA_018245175.1 Elbella theseus
CAACGAACGAGGCCTAAACTAAAAATATAACACAATAATTTTTTCAGTTACTCCAGATGAATCTTGACCTTCGACATGAAAGATCGTCGTAGGGGGAAGGTAGGAAAGAATAAAAGTACTAAAAAAAGCATTTCCAAATAACCACAACACAACCTATCTTACTAAAACCAATTTTTGTACAAAGCGTTTCAAATTCAAAAACAAAAAGACAAAAAAATGTGAAGATTAGATCTAACTATGGAAATTTGCGTTGCGACTGAGGTCCAACCACGAATTATCAGTTTCCCAAAAAAAAGTGAAAATTGATTGATTAATTATTTGATTGTGATGTGAGTAGATGACAAAAAGTAAAGTAAGCCAATACATAAAATAATTATTTATGAATATGCAAGTTTTTTCATGTAAGAGTCGCTGAGATTTATAAATATTATCTGCCTACATTGATAGGTGAAGTTAAGCCATCATTTTAGAACTCCACTATCGAAACCAGATAAATTTCCATGATATTCCCCTCTTACGAATTGTGAACCCCTATTTTTTGGTCACGTCAACGTAAACCCAATCTGCCTCTACCTATTCTTTAAAAGTTGATCTACCTCCCAAATTGCCATATGATAGAATAGACTACAATAAAACCTTATAGACATACGAACAGGAGGGAATAAAAAGGACTCTAACCTATTGAAGTAATTTTATAATTATTTCGAAGTTGTTAAGTTGAAATTTTATAATTATTTCGAATTTCGATCGCTACTAGGACATCGATATATGATACGTAGATTAGGGGAGCCAACCTAAAATGTGTCTATTGAAAAAAAGAGAAAGAAAATGAGCATAACTATGACAGGTAGCGCTAGCGTGAGTTACGTCAGTAGTGAGATAGAGAGATAGTTAACGCAATCGTTTCTCTCTTACTAAACCGTCGGACGTTGCCGGCAGCCGTATGTCTTCCCCTCTCTATATATTGTAATATCTCTATGTTATGTAATAATTACAACGTTAGAATTAACTGACAAGTGTATCATAATAATTTTGATTAAAAAACTTTCAAATTCATTCCCCAATCCATTGCTGTATTAACGCAATGAATATTTAAATAAAATGGTAAATATATATTTAACAAGTTTCATTTATAAATCTGTTGTACGTTTTGGTTCATTTAATTACGCACAATTACGCACAACTGTGACAATAAACGTCCGAACTATTCATTTTCAGCTTTAATTTGCCGCTCATGATCTAATATCAAATGTCAAAAACACATTCATATCCTTAGAAAACTTGTAAATGGTTGCTTGAAACATAGCGCATATTACTTAATTGCCGTAAAGTTATTTTAGATTTTTGCTTATATTGTAATATTTTGTGAATAAAAGAGACAAAAACAACACTAAATGTTTAATAAAATTACGATACATGTTTTTATAAGGTAAAAACTTACAAAAACTGCAAAAAACATGATTGTCTTATGCCAACTGTGTGCTACATTATGTCGTCTATGAATTTGATTTTATTGAACGTGTGCTGTAACTCATATTATTGATCAGCCGTGAGTCAAATATTCTTCTCACAGATAAACTTAAAATTATTCTTTCGGTAAAATATATGCACTGTGTGACATTGTAATTCATTGTATCTTGTTGGCAGTGTTTTTCAGTCATTAAAAGAGCATACATCGGCAAATACCTTTTTTATAAGAGAAAGACGAATAAGAATCTATTGGAAATCATGGAGCTTAACGAAGATTTCATGGTGTTTTTAATATTATTGTTCTCATGGATGGAGTACGGCTGGGATTTGTATCTTTCTTTGCGGCAGGTAAAACTATCCTTATTTTTAGAAATTCGGCTATTTTAATAAAATCACTTCGAATTTTACGAATCATAAACTCATAATGCTACATTACATGTTATTTTCCAGTTGAAAGTATACAGGACGAACAATAAAATTCCTGAATATCTAAAAGATATTTTTAACGAAGAATCCTTTGAAAAGGCTCGGACATATGGAATTGATAAATCGATATTTATAATGTGTAAGGAGTTCATTGGTATAATCATATCCTCATTGCTGCTGTACAATCGCTGGATTTATGAAGCATGGCGTAGCTGTGAAGAAGCTGCAGCTATTTTCCGCATAGATCCAGATCAAGAAATTTTGATAACCTGCATTTTTGTGAGCTTAGGAGCGGTATTCACCTATGTTATGTATCTTCCATTTACAATATACAAGACATTTGTACTTGAAGAGAAACATGGATTTAACAAACAAACTATAAAATTCTTTATAAAAGATCAGTTAAAATCAATAGCACTGAACTTAGTCATCACCTTGCCAATTGCATCCATAGCTGTATATATAATACAGCTCGGAGGGTCAATGTTTACAGTGTGGTTATGGTTATTCACAACTGTTACAACACTATTATTCTTAACAATTTATCCATCGGTAATAGCACCACTGTTTGACAAGTTTGTCCCACTGCCAGAAGGTTCACTTAGAACTGGGATTGAGAACTTGGCGTCCAAGTTGAATTTTCCACTGTCACAAATATATATCGTAGAGGGTTCTAAGAGATCAGCACATAGCAATGCTTACTTTACTGGTCTGTTTGGTCAGAAAAGGATTGTTGTATTCGATACCTTGCTGGAAAAATATGATGAAGATAAAAAAGAAAAAACTGGGTGTACAGAGGCTGAGATCTTAGGTGTGCTAGCCCATGAACTGGGTCACTGGAAATGTAATCATATTAATAAGTCAATTGTCCTTACTGAAGTTAACTTATTCCTGATATTAAGTGCATTTGGTTTACTATTTAAATATTCTTTACTATATACATCTCTTGGTTTTCCTGAAGGACAACAACCTATAATTATTGGCTTGGTAGTAGTGTTGCAAATGGTTCTAGCACCATACAATTATTTGTTAGGATTCTTTTCGACAGCCCTATCTCGAAGATATGAATTTGAGGCAGATAATTTTGCTGTATCCCTAAATTTCCACAATGAATTACAATCATCACTCTTAAAGTTGAGCAAAGACAACCTGGATTATCCAATTTATGATAAACTTTATTCTGCATGGAATCATTCCCACCCAACTCTATTGCACAGAATTGAAAATATAAAAGCTCAATCGCAGGAGTCTAAAAAGAAGGAGTAGTCATATAGAACATTATTTATATTATTTTTTTATCAAGTGCATTTTTGATAGTACAACTATGTTTATTTTAATTGACACTTTAATTTAAATGCTATCATAATGTACTTCAGTACATTTAATAGGCCATACAAACATTGGTAATTAATAATCAAATATTGAAAATTTCTATATTGTTAAATAAGATATCCATATTTTTTGTAAGTAGATATTTTTGGAATAATGAAAAAAAATTATATGTTGGTAGCTGCCACTTGTCAAGTATTGCCACAATTTGTTGTAGATGTTGATATGTAGGAAGGTTGTTAAACTAAGTAAGTTTTCAATTCATGTGAAAATGTCCAAAGTGAACATTTTTATCAAACACTTTATTCAGCAAAAATGTCATCTGTTCACTATCCTCTGTGGTGATTGAATATAATGTAAAGCTAAAAGTTAACTGAAGCAGTTAAACAAGCAATAATTGACTTTATTTCAGTACTTGCAGTTGTTTATTCTAAATATGCCTAAAAATCTGCATTGAATTTGATCATTTTATTAAGCTCTCATTTCCTCAAGTCTGTGTAACACAACCTAAAAGATACTGTATAGTCTAAGTATCCAAAGAATGTAACCCTACAAATAATGTAATATGGGGCTTTATTTAGTTTGCATTTAAAAGTTAGCGTTTAAATTACATATTTGTAAATCATATATTTTATGCAAATATTTTTACTATGTACTTATATGAACTGTATAATATCAGATACTTGTACCAACACAGTCTATTTGTATAAGTATTGTGAATCCTTACAGATAGGGAACATACCAAAATAATCATTTATAAAGTTACCTATACCACACCATACAAGCATACACTTGTATGTATCTTACTTATTTATCATACTTCAAGGTAGATTCTGTGTAGGCTAGTATTATATAAGAATTTTATCTTTTAAATGTTAGTTAAGTAATTGTTGGTTTCAATCAAAGATTAGATCTAACATGTATCACTTTTAAGATAAAAATACTAATACCTACAGTTTTAATTGCCTCATTGGTTGAGTGATTGCAAGTGTAACTGCTGATGGAGGTTTTTTTTTATGTAACTAAGTAGGTTCAAAGAGCTCAAAGTTAAATTTTTTGACATGTCATTGTGTTAAATACATATGCAGCCACACATAATTTAACACAAGCATACACTATACATCTTCATAAGTACTTTATATGCTATTTTGTCCTAATTACATAGCAATTAAAATTTTTATAATAATAAGGTATTATGTCTACAATTATTTATGATTATATTAGGTATGTGTCACATTTTTAATAAATTATAAACTTCCTCTTCTTTTTATTTTGTTTCAATAAGCCTAATAACCTTAAAATGGAAATAATGTTTTTTTTGCAGTTTTTGAATATTTCAGCCTAAGGTAACTTGTCTAAATGTTTTACAATAAAACAATAAAAGCTGTTTGATATAACTATATTTGTTACTAATTCGAATTCATGTTATCGTAATACATTATAAGACTGCATATATTTAAGAACAACTAACATACATACATATATGCAATCATACATTTCCTTAATTACATGTTGCTAATAAAAATGCTCTGCTTGTTCTAAAGTATCAGGCAATGGTCTATCCTTAGTTTCTGGCAAAGGAACTAGTAAAAATAATTGTGCAAACGATACGATACTGAGAATAATCAATGGCAAATCTGAGATAATATCATCCAAGCTGACTATAACCGGTGCTATCATCGAAGCAATTCGAGCGAAAATGGTCACGCCGGCAACTGCAGCATTTCGTCCCAATGTTGGGAACAGTTCTCCAGACAACAAATATAAAGCTGGTACTGTACCCTAGGATAAAAAACAGATTACCTGTAGTCATTTAACGATTAGATGCGAAAAATACTTAAAGCCCGTTAGAGATCTCGATCGCTTTGTTGGAGGGAAATTCCCTAACGCGACTTCCGGTAGCTGGTGTATTCTTTTGTATTTAACTTTACATTCCAGAACTTTCATAATGGAAAAACAGAAGGAAAACAGTACAGGCAGTGATTAAAAACCACAATTATTTCTGGAGTATTAATCAGAACAAGTATATATCTGTAGAAAAAATAACTACACACGTATATCTAAACTCTAAAATTGAATACTCACTGCCATACCAGCAAATCCAATCCCAGCAATCATTAACCTTGGCCAATCATTTGCAAAATAGTTTTGCGGTACAAATAATATTAATAAAAAACAAAATGTTGTGATCCCTTGGAAAATCCATACTGTTGTTTTCCTCCCAAACTTTGTAATGATAAAAACACACATCACACCTCCAGGCAGAGAAATGATGCCTGTCAGAGCAACTGTTAAGAATATGTTTTCACCTATAGATCCGAGATATTGTGAAAATGTATAAAATTCTAGACCAGTGCAAAACCTGAAAAACAGCACAGCCAATCAACAAAATGTAACAATGTAGTAATAAAATAATTAAAATCAAAATTTACCAGTTTGCAGATAATAACATTGTTTTTAATCGCATGTCTTTCGATCGAATAAAGTCAAGAAAACCAGGAGATTTTATTTTTGGTTGTTTACAATTTAACAAAAAATTTTTGACGATTCTTAAATCCTTTTGCGTTTGGTTTATATTTGCCGCTGTAGTAAGTACATCTGTAATTATTTTTAATTATATTATCTTATATACGCTCAATAAAAAGGATTTAGTTTAACCTTTCGAGATCCAGAGTCCACACGTATTGGACATCTGTCTTAGGGCCGCAAAGGGTTAAGCAGTCTGTCTATTTATATATACAAAAAGACACAAATCTCAATAATAGGTAAAACAATTAGGCATTTATGAATAAGAATAAGGCCTATGTCCAGCAGTGGACTGAAATAGGCTGATGATGATGATGATGAATAAGAATAATGTAACGAACCAAATAACATAAGTGTAAACTATTTTAAAACTACCAACCGAGAGCCCTATCCGTTTGCCCCGTCGCTAATAACCATCGTGGAGATTCGGTTATCACAAACCAATATAATATGAACAACGATGATAAAGAGGCCAACGCAAATTCTAACTTCCTCCAGTCTCTAAGCCAAAATGCTAAACCAGCCATCACCGTGTTCCCTAAACCAAAAGGCAAATGATACAAAACAGAAATTATAGTACGCCATTTACCACCCACCACCTGTAATTAAGAATACAATAGGTAAATATATAACTAACATTATTGGTAACTTTTAAGCATATAGCAATAATACCATATATTTTCTGCTGCTCTTACCTCCATGCATATTACAAATGATATGATTCCTATACCACCAGAGGCCAATGCAAGAATAAACCAAACAGTCAGAAAACCCCAAAACCAAGGTATTACACTAACTATGTAACTAGTAACGGCTTGAAGTACTATGGATATCATTAGAGGTGTTTTTCGACCATATTTATCTGCCATAATTCCAAAAATTATACCTCCTAGAAGAACGCCCCACATCATCACAAATTGCGTAAACTGAAACATTAATAATAATATTGAATAGAAATGCATCTGTACTAATGCGATAGTTATTCTGCCTGTCTATTTCAACAATACGCTGAAACTATTTTAGTGGTATTTCATGTGGAGATAGCTTGACGACTGAGAAAGAGCTCGGGCTACTTAACGTAAATTTTTAAATCGATCTTTGAACTAGAGAAACATCACATCGTATTAAAAAAAACTGCCAGCAAGGTAGGCTGGCAGTATGAGAAACAATGCTTTGCGATCCCCAACCTGCACACCCAGCGTAAGGATTATGGCCAAAAATCCCTTAGAGGAGGCATATGTTCAGTAATAGATTGTGACAGACTGACGATAATTATGATGAAAATAATAATGGCTTAAAAAACACAAGGGTTATTTATGTTTCCACACAAAGTTACGATCTACATAGAAAAACCACCAGTTACAGTAAGTGCATAGAATAAACTTACAAGGTCAGCAAATAAAACAACTTGACCACAGTTCTGCCTATGCCTATCAATTACGTCGTAATTTGCATAGCTACAGATTAGCATAATACGTACATGTATGAGCCAATGCTTAGAACATACTAAGTTCCAATCAGATACAATGGTTCTAGTAAATAGACTCGTATCGTAAACAAAACGTGGACATGGAACTAGAGCTATGAGTGTTCTTTCGATGGTAGGCGCGATAAGGAGTATGTCCGGGTCGAAGATCAAACATGGATGTTCTTCGATTTGCTGTAGGTAAATTATTTCAATATGTATGCCATTTCAAAATAACTTGGGTCTTACTATAAACTTTAAAAATTTTAAAGTAATATCTTTATAATAAAGAGAGTCAAATTTTCTTAGGTGATACGTACCTATAGAATGCTAAACTACTTATAATACCAACATAATTATAATTCTTACCGGTGCACAAATTTTTCGCCATTCCACATTAGTATATCCGTCAAAAGTTTTTGGTTTTGCACACCAAAATTCTTGCGGAGGTGCCATAAATACTATATTTAGTTGATACCACGCAATTGGTAGTTTTAACAAAGACATTAAAATACTAATCCGTAGTTGCCACCGGCCAATCTCTCCGACGGCTTTAGAAGTTAAGTCGTCCACGTCACAATGTAATTTCATTTTAATAGCTTATGAAGACCGGTATCAATGCATATACATATATGTACTTGCCTACCACAAATCTAAAACAATTAGGAATGAATAATAATTTCATTTATCTTCTTGTAGGTACTTCGTACAATGAGTTAAATTTTAATAATATGGAATTCAATCTATTACACTCCTAGCATCTAATAAAAATAATACTTTATGTAGATATGTATATGTTATTACATGTCTTGAATGAGAGAACGTACACTAAACCACAGCATGACTTTATTACAGCAGCTTGGGAAACTTAGGGCTATCTAGAAGCGAGGCGGATAATCTTAATAACAAATGTTGACCGTAAGCTGTAATGCTTAGAACAGCGTTATTTGTTAAAATTGCTGATAAGTTCTATTCTAGTTCTGGAAGCTATGCAAGAATGGAATTATTACATTCTTTGTAATCTAGAGGTACGTACGTACGTACGTTATGATTAAAAGCAGTAGCAAATTATTTAAAAGTATTAATTTATCTTTCTAGAAAACAATCAATATCCGATGTTCTCAAAAGGTACAAAATATGTGAAATATAGGTACAACAAACACCTGTTGATAACCTATAGGATGAAAGACCTACATGAAACCAACCATGACTTAATATTTTATAGGCGTCTGGTACGGTGTACAATACTCTCCGAACCAGAAAGCAATGAAGTTTACTAATTGTAATGGAGAATGCCTAAACAAGTTCTAATAATACTACAAGACATATAATAGCAGCTACGATTCGTTACGGTTTAAATATTGAGCTAAGATGGTTACAATTCACAAGAGCAACAATTTTATTAAATAAATATTATTTGAAAACTTATAATGTGGTAGTAAATTGTAGGTAACAATATTACCTACTACCTAACTGCAAGAAAAATTCGAATTTGAATCTTACACGTTTGACTGATAGCTATTTTTTCTAAAGTTTAACGGACTTACAAGACCTTGGTAAAGCCAAAATAATATTTACATAAACATATGTGTACATGTCAAACGCTTCTATACGAATCCAATAGTTTTAATAATAAAAGACATTTCAATCAGATACCTATTCTCTGGATAAGAAAGGAACTGTATCTGTAACCCGTGGGATTTACTTTTTATAAATTAAAATCTATCCTGTATAATACAGCAAAGCCTACTGTCATATTGTTTTTTATCATAGACACATTTTATTATTGTGTCTAAAGTAAAAAATTATGTTTACGGTATATAAATATGATGGATATTACATTTACTGGGTTCAAATGCATGGAGCGCACCTCTTTACAAAGTTACAAACATGCATTTTAAATTTAAATATCACTTGCACTGTGAAAGCAAAACATCGTGAAGAAACCTGCACACGTTAGAATTTATAAAAAAAATTCTAATGTTTGTGAAGTCTGCCAACCCTCACTTGGCCAGCATGGCAGATCATAGCTCTAACCCTCTCAATGAGAGAGGAGACCCATATTCGAACAGTGGAATTATAATGAGTTCATTATTATTAGTATAATACATGATACACCGGTGTAGGGCCCAGAGGGGCGCCGCGCTAGAAGGGTACCAGTGCATTCCTTCGGAGGTCTCGGAGCCCTCTAATTAGCGTAGAACGCTACCGAGGAGGTTTGAGTACGGTATATATCTCAAATAACTCATTGTCTCTCCCAGGATAACAGATACCTTTTAAGAGTTTGCCCTCGATACCAAAAAAGGCATGAGACCATTATTACTAAAGTTTATGCAGGTACATAGATCTAGTCCTATTGAAATTAGTCACAGTCGCGTCTATATTACTGTCTGTGGACTAAAATTATAGATTTATGTATATGTAATTTAGATAATATTTAATCATACCAGCAAATGAAAAGTAAGCGTTATTAATGCGTCATGTTGGGCGTAAAGACAACTAGTTTTATAACTTGACTTTTAAGACCTATTTTTGCTGTAATATTTTAATATAGTTATAGGCATGATAAAATCGTATTTATCTGGATAATGGTATACGTATTCAACGAACATGCCTTAAAACCAAAATAATGTAATTACATAATACAGATTGCATCGTATCTATCTAGTAGCATTATTACGTTACAACCATAACTACACAATTTTTACTAACAGTAATATAAAACATGGCACTATTCTTGTCATCATTAGATCAGAGGTTTTTTAGTATTGGAAAAACTTAAGTCCATCTATAAACTGGGAAGTTCATTTTTTAAACCATTGTAAGCTCTTTAAGTTTTATGTATTTTCATTGATTTTATATAACCTTGTCAAATTAATTTATCTGTATGAAACCAGTCTTCTATTTTATGTTCTACGTAGACTATTTTGTCGCTTAAAATACAGTCTGTCGCATGTGTGCCAATATATTCAGCTCGGGATTTTTTAAGTAAATTAATTTTTTTCTGCTACCACACTACACAACTACTGCTGGATCTATTTTGCATCTACTTGTGTTATTACAATACAAGTTTCGTAGCATCACATTATAGTTTTATGAATGAATAATAACCAGATGTGGAGTGCTAGTTTTATATTACACTTTACAGTTTTTTATGAGTATTCACACATTTCTTGCTGAATGTTTTTATTTAGAAGTTAAACTATGCCTCTGGCCAACTCTTCGGATCCTTGGCGAATGCAGAATGTTGGAGATAACACGGTATTTTTCCTTCAGTTATTTGCAAACCATTACATATAACACTGTTTTCCTTATTGAATTCTCATTTTTGATTGATGTATTATAAATAACTGTCTGGTTATGTCGAGTTTATAATTATTTTGCTGCATACTTTTTAGTAACGCCCACTTCTATGTAATTAATATTTAATATTTAATACTTTTTTTAATAAAGCTGTTGTCCTTGATTATGTTTACTTTTGATTTTGTTGATTATCACTGTCCTCAGTAAGTGCAAATAAATAGTTAAGACATGTAAGTAAATAGATTCAGCAATTATTTAGGTATATTCATTGTTATTTAACTTTGTAAGTTACGATTTTGTGTTGTTTAATATTCTCACGTGATGTATGTACTTTAGTCTGTTACCTCACTATTTAATGCCTTTTTTCTAGCGTGGTATTTCTGCACCGCCTTCTAACAGTCTTCCAATGGTTGTTGAGAACTCGGGCGAGTCTCGACAGACCTCTACAACAGAGAGTCAAGATTCATCGGTTGAACTGAACTATGAGAGGGAAGTGGAACTTCAAGATGTTGTTAAAGAGGGACACGAAAAAGCAGATCCATCACAGTTTGAATTGCTCAAAGTGCTCGGTGAAGGATCCTTTGGTAAAGTGTTTCTTGTGCGGAAGGTTGTTGGTCCGGATGCTGGCACTCTGTATGCTATGAAGGTAAAATAATATAACTAATTAAATTATTTTACTAATAATGAAAGCCAGTACATATAAAATCTTAACTAAATAAACAACAAAGCTCTATGAAGTAAATACCGACCTTTGTATGACCAATACAGTGATGGTTATAATATACACTGTTTTTGATTCATATATATAATTTTAAATAAAGCTATATTAATTTTGTACATACTACTAACTTTAAATGAAATGGAGTGTTTAGTGGGAAGCAATGTAGCTTAGGAACTTGGTCTACTCTGTGCAAGTAGATTACATTTAATAATAATAATTGTTCATACATGTTTTTTACACACAAATTTGCTTGATAAGGAGAATATTTTTGTTTGTAACATACATAGCATTTTGTTGCACCATCTATTATCTTCTAATTCTATTGAGGTAATGGGTTTGTATTTTCGTCCACATTGATTTCTCATTGCGTAAACATTTTGTAAGCCCTCGAAAGTTTGTAATCTATGTTGTATATAATCTCGGTGTACAATAAAGAATATTTGTATTGTATTGTATATCTTGATCTTTTCAAAAAGTATATACAGTGAAAAATGTATAACAGTATAGTTTTGGAAATCAAGAGATTGATAAAAATAAGGAATATGAATTGTATAATTTGGATGTGATGAAATAGGAGATCCTTGTCTAAAATATCTAACTTAGGAGTGAATGTGTAAATACTAAGAATATTTTTTATTCAGAACATCTCATCATATAAAACTCACTTTTAATAATGGAATTAGTATCTTGAGCGTTGATATCTCAACACTCAGTCTTGTTGATTCAGATTCATTGAAATATTCAAGTTCTTATATTTAAAAACCTTTTATTAAATAAGGCCAAGCACTCGTAGCTTTGATATAGTTATAGAAAGCAAACTGTAAAGCAAAGGAAATCTGGACGTAACCAGTACTCACAATGATGGTTGCTAGTGGAATATTTTAAGATAGATTTGTATATAGTAGATGTAGACTTTAAAGCAAACAGTATGTTTTAAAGTGTTTATGATTTTGCATTTCTTTTTCCTAACTGTGACATTAAGTTAATTTATATTATTACTTATGCTCACTTTTAAAATAAATATGAATCTTCTGTGAACAAAATATGGATCTTCCAAAGCTTTGAAGACTGTTTTGTTCTAGAAGCAAAATGTGTTGCTGGAATAAGCAATACATTGCATATAATTGCATGACTAACTATTCATATTATGTTTTAGGTACTTAAGAAAGCCACACTCAAAGTAAGAGACAGAGAACGCACCAAAATGGAAAGGAACATATTAGTAGAAATGGGTCATCCTTTTATAGTCAAATTACATTATGCCTTTCAAACGGCCGGTAAACTATATTTAATATTAGACTTCCTGCGCGGTGGAGACTTGTTTTCTCGACTGAGTAAAGAGGTAACAGTCAAGTTTTTATAAAAGACAAAATAGTCTAGTTTAAGTTCAAAATTTTTTTAAGGATTTTGATGATTATAATTTTTTAATTTTAATTTTTTTTAACAAATATGAAGTTATTTGCGATACATTCATATTCAACTTGGATTTTTAGGTAATGTTTACAGAGGAGGATGTCAAATTTTATCTAGCAGAGTTAGCTTTAGCCTTAGAACATGTGCATAAACTTGGAATTATATACAGGGATCTTAAGCCAGAGAATATTTTACTAGATGCCGATGGCCATATAGCTCTAACTGATTTTGGTCTATCTAAACTACCTCCAACAAGTGATAAAGCTTACAGTTTCTGTGGAACAGTGGAGTACATGGCTCCTGAGGTAGTTAATAGGAAAGGACACACTTTTGCTGCTGACTGGTGGTCTTTTGGGGTACTTATGGTAAGTTTGGCTTACAATTGATAATCATTCATGTCAATATAGAAAATGGTATACACACCCTGAATTGGCAAGCATATGTCAAAACAATGTAATTGTTACATTTTTGTGTAATATTGTATGAATGTGGAAAAATAACTGGGAATTAACTTGCTATCCATTATTATAACATTAGGCATTCTTCCAGAGTTCTTTTAGATTTGATTTCCACCAAGAACAAATATTTAAGAAAAGA
>DWMO01000047.1:0-13212 GCA_018245175.1 Elbella theseus
TTTATAAAATCCATCCCGAAAAACGGACGCGAGGTAAGCCAGTACATATATAATCATAAGCTTATAAACTTTATACTTATAAAGTTTTTTCTTTTATATTAAAACACATAGCAATAGACAGTCGGTCCACCTGATGGTAAATAGTTGTCTGCATTGAAGAAATTTTTTAACGCTGCGTTTGAGGAACTCTATATCATATGTACCTTAAATACCTGCGAAGGAAGCTCATTCCATAGTTAAGCCTCGCGTATAAAAATATGTTTGAAACGAAATATGTAAAAATGCGTTTGAAACGAACCATTGTGGACTACCAGGAGTCCAACTGGTGTGGGTGGAATTGAGCCCTTCAGTGTGCAATGCGAAGAAAGAAGATGGTAATGGCATCATCTCAAAAAGTTTATAAAAGTATTCACCAATTTAGAAGTATCGAAATATTTTTAATTTTTGTCAAACCCTGAATTTTGTTTTAGTTTAAAATTTAAAAACTGTACTACGAAGTTAAACCTGCAGATATGAAATTACTCTACGCAAGCTATGATACAACAGAAACTATGTTCTAGGCTTTAAATAAATATACATATATAATACTGTTTATAATATACTTATATCTACTGAGAAGTTATTAGTTGTTAATACTTAGCTCAGATATAAAAATATAGAAAGATGTGGGCAGCCGTTATAACTAAGCTAGCGAAAAGACAAAAAAATGAATTACATAGATGTTTAACTGTGACTGATAATCTTTCGCAACACTTTTATTATTGTTATTTTAAATAAAATAAAAATCTTACTCATGTTACTTTTTATCTTGATACAAATTAAGAACATGCATTGCTATGGCCTTTGAAATATACATACCTAATATGTCGGACCCGAATGAAGCAAAGTAGAATCAGACTTTTGTTTGAAGTCTAGAACGTTCTGAAGCGGGTGTGGGAATGGTCTAGTCGAAACTTGGTGAAATTCAACTCCTTGATGACACCAACCTGCGATTTTACAATAGTAGTAAGGCAACAGTTCCATTGTATTAAAGCGTTATTGATTTGGATGTTAGTGATTCTGACAGCGAAACCGATGATTGTGGGTTCGATTCCGACGCTGTACAATTATTTATTGGTGTACTGAGCCTGTTTGTTGTATGTTTGCAAAGTTATTTGTCTATCTATACTAATATGTGAAGCTGTAGTTTCTGTCTGTGCAATTAATGTATTTTATGGAATTTTGTTGAATATTCATTTACTACTAATATAGTATTCATGTACGTACTTCCTCAAGATGTAACATCGTACATCTTGAGGAAGTACGTACGTATCCACGTTTTACCAATTACATTATAGGCCTCACCATAAAATAGGCAGATAGAACCTATTCCCATACACCAGGCACAAATCCGCACTCCGAGCTAATACTAGAAATTTCAACTTAGAAATACCTAATAGTACTCGATCCGAGGATTAGAATTTACGATACAGAAAATATCAAAATCGTTCATGTGTAATCTCGAGAAAGTTACATGTATATTAAAAACGTGATGGAGTTCTTAGAAAAATAATTTACCTATTGAAACATAATTTACCAGTTAAAGGTACTAGTGCTGCCACCTAGCGTTGAATTTAATTACACGATTTTTGTGTGTGTTTTGTTTTTTTCTAATTAGTCGTGATTACATTTAATATAACAAAATTATATATAAAAAATAATATTAAGTTTACCACTTAAATAAAAAAAACATGTAACATGATTAATCACTTTTGTAATACGTTATTGCTATAATACTAACTCAACTTCCAACGTAGAAAATTTACTACTACTACTACACAATAGATGGCGCTGTATAACCTGCGTCTAATATTTTAAAACACAGTTATCAAATCATTGGACTTGTTGGTAGATACCAACTGACATATTTATACAGTTAGCGAATATTGAAACCCAAATGAAACACGTTAGCCCAGTATAAAACCGGGCATTGAATCCCCCAATAACAATATCGAACAATCTATTGTTGATATGCAAGGCTTTGAATGTATTAGATTATATCCACTACTTTATCATCCAAATGTGTAATTCTATGCTAATCAGATAGACAAACATTAAAGTACATACACTTTTAGGCATTTTGTCGAATAAAATTTCATCTTTACAAAGAGCTTTATTAATGAGGACGCCTTCACTACACTGGATTGGTTGGACGACCATGCGGAAGTCCAGAAGGGCTCCTTTTGGAATAATAGTGTCAACCCCTCGCTTAATAAAATTAATGCTGATCGAATTACAGATAATTCGAAAATGTCAAAATAAAACAACATAAAACGTTGGCATATCATTTTATATTCAATAGGTAGATGGTATATCGTAAATTGAAAAGGCAAGTAATATTTCATTACAGTAATGGTTACCATCAAATTTATTGATTTATTTTCATGTTTGATCGTATGTAGTACGGATAGTCTTTACAAACGAAATATACTCGAGCAGTGTAAAGTGTATCGTGAACAAAACCACTTTGTCGACTTATCAAACAATACAATATGCCAAATAATCGAATCCATCATAGTCACATAAAAACTGTAATAAACAATAATCAGCTACGTAAATTCGTTAAATCAATGGTTCCTGTATTGAGGATAGAAAACTGTTTTGGGATATTTCGTTTCGAAATAGACAATAAGGGTGATCTGACGAAAACAACACAGAAGAAGAAATTGCTAGGACTTTGTATTATGTTCATTTTTGCTACGCCTTATTTTGTGTTCTTGATCGACGAACTTTTAACGCCTGATTTTCCGAAAATGGATAAGGTGGTGGATACAGTGTACCAAATACCTTTTATCTTGATCGTTTTTCAATATTTATTATACGCTTTATTTTCGTTCAAAGAAAGTTGGATAATTACAAATATGTTCATATTTACAACATTAGCTAAAATCGATATAAAATTAAACATATATCGACAAACATGTACTACAAAAAAAGTTACATTTTATCTAATTTCATGCATTATGTGTCCATTTGTTTTATTTTTATTTGATATATTTTCGCGAGAGGAATTAAACGTTATTTCTTTTGCAGCTTTCTTTATTTACTATGAACGGGTTATTGAGACTTTCGTGTTTTGTTTACTTGTGGGATTGTTGATTGTAAAATTGCGTATTATAAACGATTATTTATCAATAATTGTTAACAAGCAACATTGCAAGAAGAAGTGGTTAATAATGTCAAAGAGGAAATGTATGTTGAAAAATTTCAAGTCAAACTACATCGGCAAAATTTCGCCTCAGAACTATAAAATTCGTGAATTGGCACAAGCGTATCGAATGATCGGTGAAACATGTAAAGCAATTAATTTTGCGTTTCATTTTCAAATTTTAACGACTTTCATAACTACTTTCACGGTTATCGTGGTCACCATCTGGTCATCGATTTATTACAGTCGCACTGACGAAGACTTCGGTGTATACTCATTGATAAATATATTTGTTTGGTGCGTTGTAGAAATACTTTTGATCGGACTACTGTGTTGTTTCTCAGAATATTTACGTATAAAACGCAACGCAACAATGTTTCTTGTTAATGAGATAGTTATGAACTACGATCTGCCTGACACTGTGAGAATACAAGCTAAAACATTCATGGAACTGCTTCATGTATGGCCGTTACATGTTTTACTTTTCGACATGTTAACTGTAGATATCAAACTTTTGCTAAAATTTATAAGTGTTGCTACAACGTATTTAATTGTTATTATTCAAATAACACATTTTGCTTAATAAAATTTGAATTGTTTACAAAATAAAAATATTTTATCATATCGAATTAAATATTTTATCATAAGTGTATTGCGCTATATACGAGTAGTTGAGTGTTATCTGTTTCATTAGGTAATGGATTATAAATTATATAAGTATGACGCTAATCAATCTAGAGTCACTGTGCATGAAAGCGCACATTAAATATCGTATTGTTGTGGAAGCACTTTTAAAAGCTTAACCTTTTTTGTTGAATATAAAACTAGAAAATGACCGGAACATACCTACGTAAAACGAACATGCACGTTCAAAAATTTTTCAATGCAATCAGGCCGATTATCAAAATTGAATATTGTTTTGGAATATTCAGATTTAACATGGATAACAACGGCAAACTGACGGCTATAAGTAGAAGAATGAAGTTGCTTGGTACGTGCCTGATTTTCACGTATGTTGTTCCATACTGTGTATTATTTTATTTTGATTTGATGGAACCGGCTATACTTGACAATAAAGTGATAGACGAAATTTACGAAGTTCCCTTTGTACTGATGATTTTTGAATACATTATATCTGCTACTATGTGGAGTGTTTCAAATAAAGCTAATATGGCATTGTTTTCAACATTCCCTAAAATAGACACTATGTTAGGTGTAAATATACATTTTTATGCAATAACAAAGAAGCGAATAATTATTTCTATTGTACTGTGCACTGTATTTCCCGCTGTCATTTATGCTATTGACATATTAACTGAGAGTGTAATTGATTTTTCAACTTTAGCTATTCTCCCCATTTATTATGTACGAGTTGTAGAAATATACACTGTCTGTTTGTTTATGAGATTATTGCACCTAAGATTAAAATTCATCAACAAAAAACTTTGTGATTATTCAAAAAGCAGATCAAATAATACATTTTTTGGAAGCGATAAACGGACGGAGTGTAATACAGAAGATAATATGGAGAATGTTCCATTTCAAAATTTTAAAATACGTGATTTGGCGGCCGGATACTGTATCATTGGCGAAACGTGCATCCGAATCAATGAGGTGTTTAATTTCAAAATTTTAATGACACTCATTTCCACTTTCATGAACATTGTCATTACAATTTGGACCACGCTTTACTATTTCCGAAATAGCTTAAATGTGGAGATATTCCTAAGGATACTAATGACATGCGCCATTGAAATAATTGCGATTAGTAGTCTGTGCTGTTTGAGCGAAACTCTCGTGATCTGTCAAAAATATACTAAAGTTATTGTGAGCGAAATTATTATGGCCTATGACCTGCCAGCTGACGTGAGAAATGAAGCCAAAATGTTTATGTACGCCTTGGAGGTGTGGCCGCTACAAATATTTATATACGACATGATTCAAGTAGACACGAAACTGATACTAAAGTTTATTAGTATTGCAACTACTTATTTAGTAATTATTATTCAAATAACTCGATTACTTTGAAGATCAACGTCCATTATTTCCAAGTTATACTATGTAATTGTAAGATACCTTGTTTCACGTAGTTCAAACAGGTTTTAAATGATATCGATTTATTTATGAAAACAAAAAAGAGTTATTTTTATTTCAGTCATGTGTCTGATCAATAAGAATGTTTTTAATATGGCTTGCAAATTACACAATGAAAAAAACCACGCGACATGTAACGTTTCAAGCACTGAATAAGATAACCAATCATTTTAATGATAGAATACTTATACTTAAGTACTTACTTACTTATACTTATTGTTACTTACTTATACTTAGATATACTTCTCAAATTATTCTACATAAGAAGTCACATAAAATATAAATTTTAGGGAACAATTATCGCTTATACGCTTCTTGTAGTAGATGAAAACATTTAGTTTGAGTTTAATATTGTGAAAGGAATACTAAGAATCTTAATCAGTAAGTTATCATCATATTATATCTAAGATTTTCCTTAAGTGTTTGTCCATGAATAAATAATTCTTGCACAATGTGTTTATTTAAAGGTGTTTAACGTAATAAATATATTATATTGTATATGACGTCGTTTTTATAATTCACATGATCCGGGCTTCAATAAATTATTGAATAAATGGGAATACAGCCTAATCTATACAAATAAATAAAATTGGAGTATCCGTTTTTAATATTAAAATAACCGCTTTTTATTAAATGTATATATACACGGTACATATACCAAAATAACATTTTTTACTATTTTTATCTGTCTGTCTGTTTGTTCCGGCTAATGTCTGGAACGGCTGGACCGATTCTGACGGGTCTTTCACTGACAGATACCTGATGTAATAAGGAGTAACTTAGGCTACTTTACTTTTTGAAACAGTTTTGACTCAAATGAACGAAGTCGCGGGCACAGCTAGTTTTTTTATATCATCTGAAGTTCAAAATACTGTATAACATCTAAGTGATTTAAGATGATTATATTTATACTCCAATACTGATTACATACCTTATCATGTTAGTAAATCACAAATAAGCAAATCGCTGAGCACAGCTTCACACATTGACTACGCTTCTGCCCGTCAGTGGCTAGGACATTTAGCCCTGAGTAGGCCGGAGTACACCACGATTAGCCAGTCATAAGACACTTCTGTGTTGAATAGCAAGGGGCACAACGGATCCGTTTACTTGGGGCCCTAATGTGAAGAGTCTTACACTCCAATGATAATGCTATGAGTAACACTAAGCATATAATAATTATGTTTCTGATGGATACATAAACTAAGAAGAAGATAGAAGAAAAACGAAGTATTATAGTATATAGATGCATACGCGTGCATTTATACATAGAGTTGCATTATTTCTCTATAAAGTTCTCTATAAAGTAAACAAAATATTTATTCTGTGTTTATTTATTAAAAAATAAATGGCCATTTTACGAGTACAATGCTTCTATAATTTTGTTATATACACACCAATGCTAGTTACGAATCGAGAATTATTCAACGCAACAACATAAATAAATTACATTATTTTGGTAAGTTGATCCATTGGGACCGTTCGAATTAATTTTTTAGCGTTAATTAGAACTGTGTCGATACCGAAATTCACTATTGGATCACCAAATTCTTCAGCGACCGCCAACCAGTTTGTGTTCATGAATTCCAGGACCAAGTTACCTGGAAGAGATATCGCTCATTACATTTTTACTTCACAGCATCATGGAGTAAAACGAAACATGTTTTTACCATTTCTCAGCGTAACTTTATCCTGTCCTGTAAGTACATAGCTGTACATATGTACATTCCTAACCAGTGGTATTTTAAGACTTATTATAGGCTCTAAACTCTAAAGGTACAAGGTATTTGCAACGTATGTATTTGTATATATCTGAACCTGAGTAGATACCGACCATCCAAAAAAGGTTTAAGTTTTTTAAGTTCAGTTTAAGGCAAAAAAAATTAAGTTATAGATAGGCTCTATCAAAAACTAACGTAACGTAACTTCTAACGTAACTTCACGCCTGTAATCCCCGAAGAGGTAGGCAGAGGAATGCAGAACACTCTCACATTTCACCAGTTACGTTTAAGTCCCATGGAATAGGTGGTGAGCCTATTGGTATACACCGAGCATAGACTCAGACTCCGAGTGACTACTAAAAATTCCAAATTAGAAAATTCCAATAATACCTACTCGACCCGGGATTTGAATCCAGGATCTTCTGATCGGCAGTCGTGCTTGCAACCATTCGAATAACGAGGCAGTCAAGTAAAGCAGTAAAGACTGATAATAAATAAAATGAATACTCGTACTAACCTCACTTATTACACTTATTAAACATAATGTTAATTAAATACCTGACACTGATATTTCTTGTTCTATGGTTATGTTACGGAACAAATTTTAGCGAATATAGCGAATATAACTGAAATTCATATCGAGCTTCTTATAAATAAACCATCGTGGTATACAATATTTAATACCGAAATATATTGAGTTTGGCCGGGATAATGGAACACGCATTAATTAATAGAACCAAATTATTTAACAAAACAAAGGCAGTCATTGCGTTATCGAGAATGATAAGAAAAGAGCGAACGATGAGCGAATATATTCTCGTATGTCGGCTCGCGAAATTCCAAATTAGGGTTTTACATTCATTCCATTTTGCTGAATTAATATTACATTGAATTGCAAAGAAAAATTTACACCTACTTATCTGTTAGTAAATTAACTTTGAATTTGCTTTATTACGAAGCCGTTCAATAGTTTTCATCGTTATAATTAAGAGATCAACTTAACTGTAAAAATGTTATGACTTTAGTACAGAACAGTACTTCTGTAGATATTGTATTATCATGCCTGTAACTTTCTTGTTTCTTTTTTCATTTTGTTTTTTAATTGGGCGTTGTTTTTATTCGTGCTGTAATCCAAGCTGCGTGTTCATTTCTTTTTTTCCATTGAATAATTACGTTTCGTCCAAATATTTCCACAGTACATCCTTAGAATGTTAAGAACTAATAGGCTTTCAGCTTACAAGTTTGTAGATATAAATAAAATATAATCCTCTATTACTACGTCAGCGCGAACCTTATAAAAAATCACTAAAAACTTTAAACTCCAGGCTACATAATTTCAACTTCCTTCTGAAGTCGGTCTATATACAGGTATATTTCCCTCATTACTCTGTTTTGACAAGAACAGAAGATCATACATTTCTCTATTCCTTAGAAATATTTTTTTTTATTACATAAGCTGACAGGCAACCAGGCTACCTAATGGTAAATGGTCACCGTCGCTTATGGACATTATCACTACGCGATAGCTACTAAAATAGTCTAGAAGAATTTACCAATGTATTGCAGAATTATTGAAGAATTTACCAATGTATTGCAGAATTATTGAAGAATTTACGAATGTATTGCAGAATTATTGAAGAATTTACCAATGTATTGCAGAAATGGATGTTATTATTTCTAACGAAATCCAAAGATTACAATAATTTGGAGGAAAATCCGATCTCCAATTTGTTTCACCCTTTTTATTTACTTAATAAAATCTCTTGTTTCGACAATTCTCAATTTATATTTAAAGAGCCATTGAGTTTAAATTGAAACGATTGTTCTTATGATTTGTTTTACTCTTGGACCGTAACAATGAAAGGCATTAATAGACTTAAAAGTAAAAAAATATTGAAAAGTACTTATTACATTTTTTAATTTTGGGATCAGTTGTTGTTATTGACCTACTAAAAGATGATGAGCGTATTGACACTGCTAGAAATATCAAGATAGAAAAATCCACTGGTAGCCGGCGCAGAAATCGAACCCAGGACCCATGTATCGGTAGTCATCTAACAACATCGACCAACAAAGCAGTCATCTAACATTCAAACATGTTAAATTTAATTAACATATAATATAACACTATTGAAGACGTAATAATCATTAAGAGTACAGTCGCATACATAATAATGGAGGCAATAAAAAGAAAACGCTTGTGAGAGCTTATCACGACAAGGTATAAAGCAATGATTTTTCCTCGTACACATTGTGTCTAGACGTATCATTTGTTACATCTTATAACAATAGTTTAACACTCGCACACCATGCAGGTGTCCCTTACAAATCGCTTCTTCTCCACGTTTTATCAACCAACCTCTTTTCTACATTCTTGTTTTTTATTTATCAGTTTTATAATATTGGAAAAAATCAGTGAAATTACATACTCGTAGGAAGAGCTTATTTCGTATTGAGATCTTTTAAATGCACATAATTATTATAGATACATCTACGAATATTATTATTGCGTATCAGTTATTCTTAAACAACCTTTATTTTTATAGGGTCCATTGCCAAATGCTTAACATTTTTTGAATTCTATTTAATTTACATATGAAAAACCCTGACATAATATTAAAAAGCAACTGCTTTTCTGTGAAGTACGTAACGTGCGTTGTCGGCGCCGAGTGCAGGTGCTGGACAGCTGTGATGAATGGTCCGCACTGCCAACTTTCAAGTCCATCCATTATCCAGCTGTTTTCTTACACATTTACTCATTTTGTTGCGATGCATAAAATGTGTAACGATTATAGCTGTAATTAATAATAGTAATTGGGACAAGTCACGTTCGATCATCGGGCTACAGATAGACCTTGTGATGTGGTAAAAATCTGTTAATAGTATTAATATAATATATAAACACTGAAGGTTGGTGGAGTACGCCAAGACGAACGAAGTACGATATACGCAAAGTGGCTGGCAGTGGTTGGATCCGAAGAGCTGAAGATCGAGCGCAGTGGGGTGCTATTGGAGAGGCGTATGTCCAGCAGTGGACGAGAGTAGGCTGATGATGATGATGGTGATAAACAAATATTACATTTCAATAAGCAAATATTTGTGCTCATCACACAAACTCCAGTTCGAGCGTTTGAGATTGAAATCCTGGCCAGCATCTCCGACTTTACAATATTAAGTTCCGATTTAAGGAAAAATATAACTCGCTACTATGGTGAGGGAAAACATACTGAAAAGACTTGGGGCACCTTAGAGTTCTCTCAGTGTTCTAAAGCGTGTAAAGTTTACCAATCTGCATTCGGTCAGTGTGGGACTGTAAGCTTATAGTGCTTATTTTGAGAGGAGGCCCGTTCCCATCAGTGGAAAGAGAGAAAGAGCTGATGATGATAAGGATGGTTTATAGGAGAATAAACTTGAATACTAAATTTTAAGCTTTTGAAGTTGATATAGACTTAAAAAGGATTTCAAATCTATAGATATAGTTATATTGTTCTATGAAAACTTTTTTCTATTCAAGTTTGAAATTTAGCTTATGAAGAAAGCGCAGTTACGTCTTATGATGGAACACGCATCACTAGGAAAAGCCTCTTCTTGAAGGCGCCCTCGGATACACGCTTTATTATTGCAGTTAAGTAATATTTTAAAATAATGCAGATGGGGAACAAAATGTGAATGATTAACCGTTGAGCGTGGTGATGGAGTGTTCATTACGCTTCCGAGTGTGGGCCATTCGTCAAGCCTGTCACTGCACACAAAGCGACCGCTTGCTAATTTCCACTACCCTGCCACTGACAGAAAAATGGATCTGAAAATAAAAACTAAAGTATTAGCCACTTCACCCGTACAATTTAAATTTTATTATTACTGTTAGTATTACCTGTTCTACATATTATGTTAATTTTATGACCTTTCAAGTTATTACGGTTACAGTGTTAGGACGCGACTACGCTCGGCAGGAACTCATAAAGGACCTCGGATACCCAATATGTTTGTATGCAATAACTGTGTACTGTATGCAATAACTGTAACTGATATTTTTAAACAATTAGATTTTTTATTGTCTTACTGCATGGAGTTGCATAAACGAATCCTATCCACGACTATTCCAAAACTCTCGTGCAATGAAGAAAACATTTTATGAATTATTTATTTTTCGCCCTATACACTGCTTTTTGTACCCTAGAAAAGAACCGGGTCAGACACTGAAGTGTGTTGCTTCTTGAAACTGAATCGAAACATCTCAAACTTGATATCTTTACCTACGCGAATCTTCCTTTAAATAACAGAAATTTCAAAGTGCTCGTAAAGAAGTTTCGCTCGAGAACTTTAAGCACATAACTATATTATCCATCTACAAGACATTTCAAACTTACTAAAGTTACCTTTGTACCTTGAAGGGTCCGTCCTCGAGTTCAGAGCCACAAAGCCTAATCCCAACACTTCTAAATCCATTAAACTCAGTTGAACTTTCTTTAACACACACTACGACCTTAGCTGTGATTTATGTTGCTTTTTAGGGTTCCAGCAAGTAAAAAACATTATATTGTATTTATTTAATGTGGATGAAAATATTAAAATTTTCTAATTACATCGAAACTCTGAGAACACTCCATTTATATGTGATCAGGTCAGACAAATTTAAAACACCAGGTGCTGCGGTTTTTACAGACGATATTGACTTTGCTGTGATGCATTGAACATAAAACGTATTTGTTACATAATATCACTGTGGACTTTGTCCCTTTTTTATCCACGATCTTCTTTCTACATATAGGTACATATTTATATTAAGAATGTTTTTTTTATGAAATATTATATATAGGTAATTACGCAATTTGTAATTTCAATAACAATCTGATTTTAATGTACAAGGTAAAAACTTTAATTAATATTTTAATACAAAAAATTCGTTAATTACAAAAATGCAAGTATACTAAAAAATATATTAATGAAAGATTTTTACTAACATAATATTAATTATGAAAAAGCTCACAGGAAATGGCCGTTTATTTAATACATATATATATTCGTGTATATACACATATGTACTCGTATATGCATTGTACGTTTATTTTAATCAAACACTTTTTTCATTTATGTATCTAACTAAATATGACAGGTACGACGCCAGCATTCCATGATTTCAAAGTTATATTTACAACATTAAAATTATACATATATATGACGAAATTTCAGAACGGAACCCACCTATTACAAGTCATTTGGGCTTAACAAACTTTCGTCATATAATATTTCTATCTGTAGGTCGGTAAATAAACTACTTTATATTCCTCGCATTCAATTGTCTATGAAACTTGAATACCTACTAAATTTTGTCGAACTGATTTGTGATTATTTACGACTATTTTTGAAGATATTCGATACAAATTCTCTATCATGGCAAAAGGCTCACGGTCTATTCAATGGGACGGATAACATAACAGACGAAACGCAAGACGTACTTAGAGTAGGCAAAGGAATGAAATTCGCATTCTTCTGCCTATTTCAGTGATTTTATATGATGTCAATACAATAGCTCTGTAGCGTCGTAATGGTTATACGAGTATGTCTGAATCATAGAATCATAGAGAAGAAGAATTTTTGTTCGATTTACGGTTTGGACTTTGGTTTTGAGTGATTTACGAGCTCAGTGGTATTCTGTTTGAGATTCTTTTGTTTAGCAGTGGACGGTTGTAATCTAATGATGATGGTGGTGACGACTGGGTCATCTTTTAACATACTTGTACGTTAGCAACAGCAACGATTCAAATTCTTATGGTCCTATTGCAAAATCGTTGCTCCGGCTACACTATACTTTGTCCTCAAACAATCTGAACTAAATAAATACATAGCACTGACATATCATTGATGCCAATAGAAGTAATATCTCCGCTACATTGTGAATGCGATCAAGTTTTGGATAACGTCACGAAGTTACATAAATGTTGCTTTAGGACAATCGAAAGAAAGTTGTTTTTCTTTCCTCCCTCCCGTTTTCGTATCCACACTTTGCTCCAGAACGCACTTCTCAGAATAAACGTAGCCATTTCCTTGTGTGTTCTTATAAATACAGTAAAGGGATTATTACTACGTTTTGCCGGGATTTTCGTTGTTTATACATTTAAAAACTACTGTGTTTTATGCCATTATACGTAATATGCCTATGTCCAGCAGTGGACTGAAATAGACTGATGATGATGACGTAAGAAATAG
>DWMO01000048.1:0-13167 GCA_018245175.1 Elbella theseus
TACAAAAAGTGAACCGTATTCCAGCAGGGGAAAAGTAAAGGGTTAAAAAAAAAAAAAAAAAAAAATTATGGCAATAAATTATATTTATTATTATTATTTTTTCCAAGTAACCTTAGTTTTTCTTGTATGAGGTTTTTAAAGATAGTATACATATAAATGTAAACACGATGATAGGTACATGATTAACCACACCATAAATATTCATTATCAATCTTGTTCTCTGGAAATTTTAAGGATTACATCAAAAACATCAAATAACTATTGTACTTCCAGGTATGTAACTGGCCAGATGCTGTTATCTGCGTTACGAGACCTTCTCCAGATTCTACGACAACGACTCAAATATATACTAGTACAACAGAAACTCAAACAATCACAACTAAAGAACCGACAACTGAATATGTACCTACAACAGAATCAGAAAATCCTGCAACAATAGAATATCTTACGACATCAGAATCTCCTAAAACAGAATATCCTACAACAATAGAACACGTTAAAACAACGGAGTATCCTATAACAACAGAGTATCCTACAACAGAATATCCGGCAACAACAGTTAAAATTTCAACAACCGTCAATAATACATACGATTATACAACCGATTTTAGTAATGAAAGTACCACAGATTATGTAAATACAATTGAATATTCTACAACAACGGAAGTACGATCAACAGAAACAGAAAGGACTAGTAATGAATACACTACAACAACTGCAAACACTATAGACGATATCTATTCCACCACCAAAAATTATTCAACGACAACTGATGGTGGATATTCGACAACCATAGAATATCCTACCAGTGGTGGGGACGGCCAATCTACAACTAGTGACTATTCAACAACTGAAGATGTTGATTACTCAACAGCCACAGATTACCCAACCACCGTTGATGACATCTACTCCACAACAAAATTCTATTCAACTACAACAGAAAATGAATATTCGAAGGCCACGGACTATTCTATCACTGAAGGTGATATCTCCTCCACAACCATTAATTACCCAACGACAGCAGACGATGGGTATTCAACAACCATAGATTATCCTACTACTAGTGGGGACGCCCAGTCTACAACTAATGATCTTTCAACGACTGAGGATGATAATAATTCAACCACAGATTATCCACCCACCAGCAGTGACATATACACCACAACCAAAGACTATCCCACAACAACAGAAGATGAATATTCGTCAGCTACGGATTATCCTACTACTGACGGTGACACCTATTCTACAACTATTGACTATCCAGCGACAACAGATGATGGGTATTGGACAACCATAGATTATCCTACCACTGGTGGGGACGGCCAGTCCACAACTAGGGGCTATTCGACCACTGAGGATGATATTAACACAACAACAGATTATCCAACTACCGGAGACAACAGCTACTCCACCACCAAAGACTATCCTACGACGACAGAAGGTGAATATTCAACAACCGTAGATTATCCTACTACTGGGGACCTCCAGTCTACAACTAGTGACTATTCCACGACTGAAGATGATAATAACTCAATCACAGATTATCCAACCACCAGTGATGGCATGTACCTCACAACCAAAGACTATCCAACGACAACAGAAGACGAATATTCGACTGACACGGATGATTCAACTACTGAAGGTGACATACATTCTACAACCATTGACTATCCAGCGACAACAGATGATGGGTATTGGACAACCATAGGTTATCCTACCACTGGTGGAGACGGCCAGTCCACAACTAGTGGTTATTCGACCACTGAGGATGCTATTAACACAACAACAGATTATCCAACCACCGAAGACAATAGCTACTCCACCACCAAAGACTACCCTACGACGACCGAAGATGGATATTCAACAACCGTAGATTATCCTACTACTGATGGGGACCTCCAGTCTACAACTAGTGACTATTCCACGACTGAAGATGATAATAACTCAACCACAGATTATCCAACCACCAGTGATGGCATTTACCTCACAACCAAAGACTATCCAACTACAACAGAAGACGAATATTCGACTGACACGGATGATTCAACTACCGAAGGCGACATCAATTCCACAACCATTGACTATCCAACGACAATAGATGATGGGTATTGGACAACCACAAATTATTCTACCACTAGTGGGGACGGCCAGTCTACAACTAGTGACTATTCGACGACTGAATATGATGATTACTTAATAACCACAGACAGCTTTAGCACTGGAGAAGATAGCTATCTCACTACTAGAGACTATTTAACCACTACGGAAGGTGCATATTCCTCAACCAACAAAATTACTATACCAACAGTGGCAGGTACTACAGACAAATGGGAAATCACCTCAGAATCCCAAACTTCTACAGAGCACACCGCAACCTATCCAAGCCTTGTATCAACAGTGTCTACTGAGACTACCTTAACAACGGAGACGTCAGGGGTATGCCCCCCAGGTTTCATTGGCAGGGTGCCGCACCCTGAGCTCTGTGACTCATTCTTCATGTGTTCCAACGGCCTAGCGATTCAGTTGTTCTGTAGATCTGGCTTCGAATTTGATACAGGTGTAGGTGTAAGTATTTTTTTAAATATTAGTTAGTTGAATACCCAATGTATCAGAAATATTTAACATAAAGGCATAAAACTGCCAAAAAGAAAAGGAAGTAATAATTTCCATGAGACTATTTACAAATTCACCGTAAAATCTAGAGAACAAAATATGAGTTGCCCATTTTTTGGAATAGTAACTTAATGACCGCTCCTTTATCGCAATATTACACTGCAAATTCCGTAAATTTTCGAAAAATATTTTTCGTACGCCTAGATATACATATTTTAATTTTGTGATCTTACAGGATTGCGTTCCCATTTCGGAAGATGGATGTTTCGCCAATAGAGGTTGGTAATTATTTTATTTACATAGAATTATAAAGTATACTGTCCAGTAGGTAGATGTTGCAAGAAAACCTCTTAAATATAAACTAGTTCAGGTTCATATAAACATATTTAATAGAAGATCATTCGTTAATGAGATTGCTATATACTGTTTATATGAATAAATATAAATTTATCAGGTCAATCAACAACAGAAGCAGATATAGACGTGCCTGCGGGAACAGAGTCTACAGACAGTAGTCAATCGACAACAGGAGAGTATTCTTCTACGCTAGACATATCAGCCTCGACCGATCCAAATGGAATGACAACTGTTCCGATAGACAGCGAAACAGAGACTACGACTTCGGAACAATGGGAAACCACAACTACCGGAGAAACTATGCCTACTACGGCTGGCACTACAGACAATTGGGATATAACTTCGGAAGCTCAAACTTCTACCGAAGACATTTCAACATATCCTAACGAAATATCTACGGTTACGACGGAAAGTGGCTCAACAACCCCACCGCCAGGAGTATGCCCACCAGGATTCATCGGGAGGTTGCCGCATCCAGAACTATGCGACTCGTTTTTTATGTGCACAAACGGAGTAGCCATTCAGCTGTTTTGCAGAACTGGATTCGAGTTTGATGCAGGCGTAGGAGTAAGTGTGTTCAATCTTTTATTTGTTTAGTTATAGGGACAGCTGTCTTGACCTTCATTTAAAAATATAAGTCTATCCCTTTTCGTCCTGTGGATGGAAACAACAATGAATCCATTGGAGATAACTCACAATGAGTAACTCGGTAGAGGAAATTCCTACATAGAGTGTATGTACGACCACCCCTCATCTAGTATTTATCTTCTGCTCAATTCGCAAAAGTTATTAAGGGTTTTGATCAAGAACAATTATTATATAAAAATTCAAAGGAGACCTAACCTTCAAACTGCTCTTCGGAGTCCTAAGCTACTACAGTAACTGCCTAGTCGTGTGCTGACTCTATACTGAATTGTTTACTCACTTCCGATTTGACCAAATACAATGTATTCATTTACTACTATTTAAAATAGCTGCTTTAATAAGAACCAGAATTTTATTAATAAAAATTGTCCGTACGTTTAGGTATATTTGAACTCTGTGACGTTACAGGATTGCGTTCCAATTTCGGAAGATGGATGTTTCGCTAATAGAGGTTAGTAGTTATTTTATTTACATAGTATTGTAAAGTATTCTGTGCGGTAGGTAGATGTTGCAAGAAAAGTCGTTAAATACAAATTACTTCAGATTCATATAAAAATATTTCATAGAAGATCATTCGTTAATGAGTTTGCTACATGCTATTTAGTATAATAAATACTAACTTCTCAGGTCAATCTACAACAGAAGCAGATATCGACGTGACTGCAGGAACTGAGTCTACAGAGATTAGTCAATCAACAACAGGAGAGTATTCTTCTACACTAGACATATCAGCCTCGACCGATCCAAATGGAATGACAACTGTTTCGATAGACAGCGAAACAGAGACTACGACTTCTGAACAATGGGAAAAAACAACAAGCGGAGAAACTGTGCCTACTACGGATGGCACTACAGATGAAGAAACGTCAAGTTATCCCGACGAAGTGTCATCAGTGACAACAGAAATTATTACGTCAACTGCAGCTCCAGCTATTTGCCCACCCGGGTTTATTGGCCTGCTGCCCCACCCGGAGTTGTGCGATTCATTCTTTATGTGCAATGGCGTAGCGACTCAGCTTTTCTGTAGTTTTGGATATGAATTTAATCCAAATATAGGGGTAAGGGTACAATCACCACTACTTTACAGCATGACCAAGTAGGTTGCAGGCTTCTTGTCTCTTCTTGGAGGGGAAACATTTTTTCCAGTTATGGGACGTTAAAAGGGTTGCTGCCAAAACGTATTTCCCCGACCGTGTTCGTTTCACTGGTTTATTGTGCGCTTTGTGTCCAGTAACTGCGTAAAGGATTTCCAAATTTCTTTTGCTTATGGGTATCTAGGTTTATTCATGTATATGGTTTAAATAATTGTGAAGTTATTTAGGTTTTAAGTAAATTAGCTTACACTTAACAATAAGCACGCTTGCCAAGACATTTGACAAGAAATTTGAGAACAAATTATGAGATGTAAATAATTTGGTAACATATGTGTCATCCCTTTTAGGAAAGATTATCAAAATATCTGACATCGCTAAAGCTGTAGTGGCTATATTTTTATGCGTATAATTGTCAATATTTGTTTGACCGTTTGTCAATAATCAAAGCCCATATTAAGATGGGGGCGTAAGGGGTTCCAACTACCATCTCAGGAGCCCAAGCCAACCTCACCTGCACGTGGTGCACCCTGCCAGCCCAGCGTGGAGATTATGGGCAAAATCCCCCCAATGGACAGACACAAACAAAAATGCCCCCCCCCCAGTTCCCGGCCGCCCTGCTATTCCTGGTTACGGTAGCGGCCACGGTAACGGCAGGAGGGTAAGGGGTGCTAAGAATCACCGGGCTACGATCGGCTACCACAAAAATCTGACCCTAGCTACGTATAACGGACGTACTCTGAGGCTTGACCAACATCTAGCGTAGTTAGAGGTAGAGCTAGAGAACATTAGGTGGCATGTTCTGGGGTTGTGTGAAGTCCGTAGAGAGGGGGAGGACACCATCATCCTAGACTTAGGCCACCTTTTGTACTACCATGAAGACGACCATACATCCCAGGGTGGCATAGGGTTTCTCGTTAATAAGGCCCTCTCTAACAATGTTGAAGAAATCTCGAGTGTGTCGACCAGGGTAGCATACCGATACTTCGGCTATCCAAGCGGTATAGCATGAAGGTTATTCAGGTCTATGCACCGACCTCGACACACTCAGATGAAGAAGTAGAGGATATGTACGAGGACATATCCAAAGCCTTACATAACACCTCCAAGGCTCACTTCAACATTGTTATGGGGGACTTTAACGCCAAAGTGGGAATCCAAAGTGGCAGCGAATCGAGTAGGCCCACATGGCTACGGATCCAGAAATCACAGGGGGCAAATGCTAGTCGACTTCCTAGAGAAGGAGGGGCTTTTCTTGATGAACTCGTTCTTCGAGAAGAAGCCCCAGAGGAAATGGACATGGCAAGACCCCGATGCTGTGACAAAAAACGAGATCGATTTCATCATGGCGGACAAAATACATATATTCAGAGATATCTCTCTGGTCAGTAGGTTTGTGGCGTATCTCCGCTTCCGCCACGCTTTTGTTGCTTGCGCCAGCCCCTTACATAGCGGTACGTGTCCTCCGCACCGCGCGCGGGGAAGCAGTCTACGAGCCACTCCATCGCCCGACTTGGTTGCGCGCGCGCACGTACTCTGTTCATTATTTCGCTTACTCATTGTTCCCTATTGTTCGCTTACGTAATAAACTTTCATTTTTTCTGCTTTCAATATATATTTCATTTGGTATTCGATGTGCCCTTCTGTGTTCTTCCTATTCTCAATTCTATTCGCTTCACCTTTTCATTTCTCTTTTTAGTGCTCTGTATAATAGTGCTATTATAATTAAACTATAGTTAGGTTAGGCTAGTATTTATAATACGGCCCTGCGGAATGTGATTGAAACGTTCAGGGATGTGGGCATCAAATTCTGCCAAATGCAGCGGAAAGGCAAAAAATCCAAACTCTCGAGCGAGACTCTACCGCTTATGACAGAAAGACGGGAAAACCCTGGGACCACTTCATCGGAGAGGTCAAACCTGAACAAGCGTATCCCGAGGATGGTACGGCCTGATCTTCGGAGCTCCAAGACCCGCTAGATCGAGGAGACGATAGATCCCAAACGAGGGTCCAAAGTATTTATCCACCAACTTGAAGGGGCCACTTGACGAAACTGACCACGCGCAGTGAGAAAACCGTTCTGTTAAGTCAATAAAGAAGGTCATTAGTATGTATGAAACCGCCGCTTTTTTGTAGTCATTCGAATTTGGTCGGATAACCGACGTTTGTGTTACTGTTTTGGTTTTTGTTTATATTTACTTAATGCGAAATATTTCACACTGGATATTTATCTTACATATTATTTGACTAAACGCACAAATTTTTGGTTAACACCTAAACTTCTTAGGTTGAGCCAGTTTCTTGTATGGTGACGTCCAAGTTAGGACGCCGTTTTTTGACTTTAATTCATATTATTCAAAAACGCATGTATGTACACTTTTGAAATTTTTTATAGTAATTATACACGCCAAGAAGGACCGAATAGTTTTCGGTGACCTTACATGTTTACTTATTTGGGCGCTACGATACTTTTTGATTTTTGAAAAAACCGCGATTACTTGAAAACTATAAATATTTTTTTAAATCTAATTTTGTCACAAAGACGCACAAATTAAGAGCTATTTGTACATGTTTATTCCACAGGCGCACATACAATAGTCTTCCAGTTACGCGATTCTGCAAAACGTTACCGCAGCAGGAAACGCAATATCTCGAAAACTTGAAAACGCACAAATTATATTTTTAGGGCACAAATTTGCACAAATATCAGCTCTCTGCTCATGCGCAATTTTTAACTCTTCAACAGTTCGTTTAGAATTTTCCTGCTGGAACAACGTTACCCCAGCAGGAATAGTTTTTTCCGTTTATTTCCAAAACGACATCATGCACAAATTTTTTATTCGGCGCACATTTACAGCAGATTGAGCACTAAATATTATAATATGTTCCACTCAGATCTCTCTAGGTGCTACTTTCTTGCTGGGGTAACGCACACGTTAAGCGACGTTTTATTTACGGAAGTTCAAATTAAAAATCAGTATAAAAAATTATATACCTCTTGGAACACAAAACCTCAACCGCTAATGCGGTTCCTCAATACTTTGCGCTCCGAATAATTTCAAAGCGCGTAGAAGCAATGTTGTGATAGTTCCGTCTCTTTCTAACACATTACGAATGCAGTAACAGATAACGAAACAGAACACAATAGCGTAATTCGTAAATAGCATATTACTGTCAATGTATCATAATATTAAAAATCTGCCTGATTTCTGTAATTACTTCTAATTTATTGAAACAGTTGATTATTTGAAACTGCATTATTTTTAAATAACAGTAGCAACTTGGCAAACATAGCGCAGGACGCCCTCCAGCTGGTGGAGTGATGATATATGCAAAGTGGCTGGTAGTGGTTGCAGAGGCTGTTGCTGTGGCTGAGGCTGAGAGTGCTGTTGGAGAGGGCTAAGTCCAGCTGTTGACCGGAGTAGACTAATGACTATGATGATGATGATGAATGATGATGATAGCCATTTTAAGACATCTCCATACATAATAGCCATCTGATCATAAAGTAAGCATCAAAAGAGCTTATGTTATAATAATAACCAGATAGCTGATAAACTACATATGTACATATAAATATATTTATACTTATATAGATACATTATTACACCTAGTCATAAATACTACAAAGGAAATAAAAAGAGATACTTGGACTCCATCACACAAATATTTATTCTTTGTGGAAATTGAACTCAAGAACATTATTCAGCATTCAGTTTCAACTCATGGACAAAAGGCTGCAATGGAGCCAAACTGGATGCTCTGATATTTTATGAAATTTTTTTTCTTACTCAAACTGTTGGAAGCCTGGCCGCAGTCCATGGACACATCGTGGTAGCAGGTGTCAGCTGCGAAGGCTCCGGACACTGCCAGCAAGCAGGACACTAACAGGATCATTGCATTCATTTTTCTAGAGGAAGAAAGAAATCATACTCGTAGTAAGTAAACTCATTATTTCAATTTTGTTATACCTATACATGGCTGGAGAAGTACATGATAAATAAAAAAAGTCATTTCTGTAATAGATCATTCAATAAACACTACCATATTAAATACATTTTAATACTTGTCTGTTGAAGTTTGTCTGAATGAATGGCTGTTGAAACTTAAAAAAATCTTGAAACTTACTGTCAACATCTACTTAAATTTGGAATAAAGTCATGAAGCTTCAAGGCTTAAACCCTAATAAACAAATGAGGATTATAATTTTTTTTCTATAAATGTTATATACCATCATCAAAGCATTAAAAAATCTGTCCTTGAACTAAGAACATGGATATGATAACTAGATTAAAAAGTTATCTGCCATTTTAACATTGTTCCTTTGATTTATAGTATTTATGTTTTTATACTATTAATAACAGCTATTTTATAAAAGGATGGCATATAATGTTGTATTAAATTAAAATATTCGAAATTGTTCCAGTACATTGAGACACAATGTAGTCCTTATTATCTTGTGTGATACTGTCAACCAAGATAGATTATATATAAAAAAAATTGAATACTCAGATACAATATTTGAAAAACAAACATGTCATCAATATTTGAAAAACGAACATGCCACTGATTTTTTTTTTCACTATTAGTTTTTAAAAATAAACACGTTGAGTTTTCGCAAATAACCGACGCTTGTATTTTTAAAACGTTGCACGTAATATTTGCAGCCAGTAAACGATGTAAATTATTTCAATTCAATATCATCAATAACAACAGGAAAATTGATAAATACAAAGCCGAGGCTTGATAATCATCAATAAAACGAAAAGTACCTCCATCACGTTACTATCAAATTGCTTTTATCAGAATAATAGCCACTCGTTATAATCCTTACACTGATTTATTGTGTTATTACAAGCAATGTAGATAATTAGATAAGAAATCAAATGAAAACAAAAAAAATCTGATAACCAACCGTCTGCAACTGCGTATGAAAAAGAAGGTAGAAAAAAAACAAAAATATTGCGTTCCAAAATTGAATTTAGAAAAAAGTAATAGAACACAAAAGCGGTCGAAGGTCAACACGTATAAATAACAAGGAATAATTATTTCAGAAACAGATACTTACGAATTAAATGCGTGTAACTTTGCAAATGAAAATCAGATTTAAATACGTAATGCAATCGTGTTGTCGAAAGTGCAGCCTTTACACACACTGGCGCAGAAGGCGTCTCTCAACAAAGGCGGCCGAAGTTACTGATAAATATTATGTCGTGTCAGTACACGAGACAAACAATATATTTATAAAGTTATCGATATTTACCGCACACATCAAATGACAATGAACAAACGATATACAGTTGAAATCTCCTTACCAGCTGAAGTCGGCTGCAGTACCATTAATGTTACCAGTTGCTAAAGGCAAATTACCGAAATCATGTTAAATTAGGTGATTTTATACAAATTAATAGAATCAATATTAATCATAAGCATCAAAAGTATCTTCATTGTTATATGATAGCCTAATTTTCAAAATATTTAGACTCAAAACTTTAAAAACTATTTGAAAATTTTCCAATATTATAGGGAGATTTCATATGGCAATATTGCATACCCTGCCCGTCTCACCTTCCCCCCAAATGACCTAAAGAATGACGACCACCTGATTGTCAACTATATCGCTGAGGTTTTGTGTTTCGAGAAATTTCCGCATGTTTCGTCATTTTCTTTTAATTAATGATTTTCACTCATTACTATACCTAACATATTCATAAATATTACAATAACAATATTACAAGCAGTAAAAAGTATAAATGAGCGTTAAAAACGTCTGTAAGCTACGTAAAATATTCCATAATCCATTTGGAACACAAAACCTCGGCAGTACTTTTCGCAGTGACATAGTTGCGTCTCGCTCGCACATCATGTATGCACTGTAGCTGTTTCATTGGAAACTTCTTGTCAACACGAGATAGTTTGGCTATCGCTGCGCAGTTAAATAAATTTGTTTCAAATCTGAGCCATCGACGCGAGTAGCCCTTGTTTTTGTTTCGTTGCATGATAGCCTTCTGCACCAGTGTGTGTAAAGGCTAGACTTGAAGTCGTCGTACTCAGCTGTTGTAATAATAAAATAATATTTCACTCGTCAAAGTATCTGTGATTTAATTGTAGAAAAATGAAGAGTTTAATGCTTACCCTCTGCGGAATCCTGGCTGTGTGCGCCTCGGCATTTGGCACTCAATGTAAGTTTTTAATTTGTTTTTGTTCTTTGTTAACAATTAATTGCAAATATCAAATGACATTCTAAAAAAACCATATGACATTACGACTAAATCGATTGTATGATAACGAGGTAACATAAAAAAAAAATATAATTCGAATTGTAAATGCACTGTCATTCAAGGTTGTTTTTTAATCTTTTTTCTTCTTTCAGTTTGATCTTTCGGCATTCCTAAAAATACATTCTTATTTTAACATTTCAATAGTTTGAATTTTGTATCGAAACATTGCACGAAAATCACGAAATGCTATTGAACATTGAAATACCCTCATAAATTCTGTTGTGTTACATACCTTTTTTAAATTATTTAGATTTGAAATATTTTACATTAAGCCAATTTGCTTGTACCACTCATATAATACTTATAAAACCAATCTTTTTGTAGTGGCATAATACATTAGGGGATTATAGAATCAACCAAGTGAACTACTTTCTTTTCTATATGATATTTATAGTTGTTTCCTCTAGCTGGTCTTGTGTCCACTACACTTTAAATTAAGAAGAAATGAAAATTCTTTATGGTCCTATAGGTCTATTGAGATTTTTAAAATCCATAGACGATAAGAATTGACCATTTGATAAATGGTGGACAATCATTTTGTAAGGACTATTTTATATTCTAGTTGAGTTCATATATGGAACATGGAATCAAAATATGTGTCTCAAAATATCTAACTGATACAACAAAGGAATGATGTGGTGTGTCATTATAGATAAAATACTTTTTATTTTTAATAGCAACATCTGCACATACTGGCAGGTTGTATTTATAATATTTCTTTTAACTTCTGTTGTAAATGACAATGAACCTTAGGAACTTTTAATGTTTATTATTATTTGTTTTGTTATGTTCCATAGCACCATAGTTAATGTCTAAAGTATCCAACAACTGTTTTAAAATTCCTTAGTACAGATTATATTTGATCTAGAACATTCTAGATTGAAATTATATCCATCACCCATCAAATGTGCCATGCCAAGCCATGTGGACATAATAAATGCTGATAAACTATCAACATTAAGAATTTAATTCCTATTGTATGTCAGATTATGTCATTCAACAACTCATTGTTATTCCAAAGACTGAAGTTTTAAACATGTGTTTTCTCTTTTATCCATGTATCAAATGTTCTTAGCAGGAAAGAGACAAAACATAACTTTACAGTAATATAGGTTACCTATACATCAGAATAACACATAGGTAATGATTTTATATAATTTTGGTTGTAATATAAAGATACATGTCAATTAAGTCGGAAAAAAATCTGCCCTCTGGGAGCTATCTTGGCATAAGCTGCCTGAACTATTGGAGTTACACAAAGCTGATGTACCGCAGGAATCTTTGTCTTGATTAGTTGTAAATAAAAGTCCGCGACAGCATGTATCAAATACATCATGTACATTTATAGCATGCCGAAATACGTGTTCTACTACTTCCCCGTGAAGGGGCTGGGCGAGTCCATCCGGCTGCTGCTGGCTTACGGCGGCGAAGACTTCGAAGACAAACGCATATCGCCCGAAAACTGGCCCGAACTGAAGCCAAGTAAGTGGACAGCTTGTCTAATACATGGTCAAACATAAAGACTAGGGGATCCTTTCAATAGACTGGCTCCAGGAGTTTTCTGGCGCCGCTCGAGGACTCCCTTGCTATGAAACATTTGAAAGTTAAAAAAATACTTAAATTACTAACGTTTTTAACAACCTATTTGAAAGGACCCTTAGACCTATCCTCCCAGTTTGGTTTCATACTATATGTATTCCTTTAACATCGTAAAATTTGTCCAAAAAATGTTTCATTGGACAACATCGTTAATTATGTCAAAATATAAGCCAAAAATATAAATAGCTGTTCTTCAAACTGGTAAACAAATTATTCAAGTAGTAAGACAAAATCATAATTAAGTATTTCTAATTTAATTGTAATAATTATAATTTACGTACATATAGTAATGGTAATTCAATTATATGAATTATAATTTTATACTCATAAAATACAAGCAATATATACATATATACAAGCCGAGGACAGGGCACGATGGCGCTCATTGGGGGAGTCCTATGTCCAACAGTGGAGTGAGATGGGCTGATGATGATAATATGCATATTATATAGTGCATTTTATCAAAATTCATTCATAATTCAAATTTATTCAGTGTATTCTATTATTATCGGGATAAAATATCTGCTGTGTAAGGTACATAGACAAGTACATGTCAATAGACATGACGTACTACGGTAGCC
>DWMO01000049.1:0-13166 GCA_018245175.1 Elbella theseus
GTACCGATTATTATGAAAATTGGTATACATATGTATTTGTATGTTGGCGTAGCAACGCGCGCCGGGTACAGCTAGTTTTTAATATTTGAAGTTTTAAAGTTCAATCGGTCCTTGACTTTAGTTTGGTATCGAAAATTCCAGTTTTCAATTAAAAAAGCCTTAACGATACCCCATTAATTAAATTGGCGAACTAATTTATCTATACAATGACGTCCAACGTTCATAAAAAATAACTGCAAACATGTAACCAATAAAATATTTTTCACTGGTGTCAGCAAGCTTATCTGTACCTAATGCTGTTATAAAATGGGTTGAAACGATATTAAACATTAATTAACACCACGTTCCACACTGGATTCCCTCGTTAATCGAGTAGTGGCAAGCGCAATTGCTAATCGAGATGTTCTGGGTTTGATTCCCGGGCTAGTACTTTCGGCTTATTCTAACTTAGCAGTAGTAGCTTGGAGTATGGATTTGTACACTATGAATGGCAATAGGGTCACTACCTACTCCACGGTGGGACGTAAACCTGTCTGGTGAAACATGGGAGTGTATGACACTCCTCTGCCTAGCTCTTCGGGGATTACAAGTTGGATGTTACGTTTTTTTTTACGTTATAACTGCAGTGTAGATACAAGTATAGATACAAGTGTTGATACAGTGTAGATACAATACATTTGCTTAGATATTTTACATTTAGTCGCTACCATAACACAAATATTTGGGAATAAACGCTGTATACAAAAGACAAATACCTACATACATATAAGTATTTTCATTTAGATTATTATAATTACTTCATCGTACCTACTTCTGTTGCTAATCCTCTACTAATGTGTTACATTAATGTTCTGCCTTATAGAATGTTTACCGAACTTGAACTGGAATCGTGTTAGAATTAATACATAAGCGAGTGACGTTAGCCTTTATATGTATTCATGAATCTATACTGAAAATATGAAAGCTCTTCGGTCCCCGTTTAAGACGTCTTGTATATAATTTGTAATGAAAATTTTATATATCACAATAACAAATGTGAGTATACAAATTTCAACACGAAAATAAACTTTATCCGAAACTGATTACGCAATTGCTGCAAACCAGCAGAAGCTATTTGAACGGTGCTTACAGCCGAGGCCGCAAAACAAAAACTTTTCCAACGGAACTCATCATGTATCTCCATTTAATCAATGAGAAGCGGTTAGTACAACGGTCTCTACAAATGAAACACTGGTAGTAAAATGTTCATTTCGACAGCGAGTTTTATGAGCTGCCTCCTAAACTACTAAGCCCACTTTAAAGGGTAAACGACAAGCGATACACTGGTCTAATATTGCCAATTCTTAAACAACGCATAAGTTTATTTCTCATACATTCATCATCAGCCCGTTATCGTCCACTGCTGGAAATAGGCCTTTCCATTAGCTCCATTAACGTTACTGAGCTCGATTTTCAGTTCACCGCATCCAGCCACTACCAGCCACTTTACGTTTATCGCCACTCTTCCTATATTTATTTTTTCCTTTATTCTTTCAATATCACATAGCAATAATCCTAAAGAAATCCACTAAAAAATTACCTTCTTAAACATCGCCATCTCGGCTAACGTTAACCGTGTCATTTAAATTTTCCATTCCATTGACTCGTGCTGCACAAACAAGCAATGTTCTGTTGCATATAAATTGTTTAGTGGACCGCGGGCACAATTGTTCCCGAGTCTCCATGAACCGCAGCGCGACCCTGACTGTCGGATCGGGCCGAATTTATGCGCAGCGGTATCTCTGCACAAATCTAACTACGCCGGAGCCGCGGTCCCGCATTCGGACCGCTCAAGGATACAGAAAATTCACACAGCCACTCGACGTTTATTTATTTTTCATGGAAATTATGTCGCTTGTGGTATTACGTTGCTGTTCAGCGCGCCCGTCATCCGAATGCCGTTTTAATGAAATGAGATGTCCTACTAGCACGCACTGTCTGGACTGTTTTCTATTCTACAGATAGTATGTTTTATAATGTGCTAATACGTACTGAGTTTTACAGTCAGTACTCTGAGCTCTATGTTTCTGTGTAGAGAGTATTTTTAATGAAGGGTTGAATAATAATTATTCTTTCAAGGGTAGCACCTACCTATATGCTGATGACCTGTCTTGTGAGTTGTCTGTCATCCGAAAAAGTGGCGGAAAAACTATATACAAAATTGTTTAAATAAAAGTTTGTTTGTAGTGCTAAACACAAGAATATTATTTTCATTATAGATTTTGTTCTTAAATATATGTATTTCGATATTGTAATCCGAATGTACCTAAGCTATGTTGACAATTTCAAGTTGCTAGCTCATCGGGATAGCCGCGTAAAATGTATTATAACATGTCAACCGAACACAGAGAGTTTCTAAAAAGGTACTAAGATTGGAAGATTGCAATGGTTAATTTTATAATTACTCCGATTGCATCAGAAGTGTATTAATGCCGAAATTATTTTTAACTATCATGTCATAATTAATATTATGCACGTGTAGTTTGTAACTGAGTAAACAATGCAGTGTACTTTTCTTAGCGAGCCGCAAGCCATATCGTTCATAGAGACGTCCAACTTGGACGGCGAGACGAACCTGAAGATCCGGCAGGCGAGCGCGGACACGGCGCGGCTCGACGCCGCGCCCGCGCTCGCCGCCTTCCGCGCCACCGTGCAGTGCGAGCCGCCCAACAGGCACCTCTACGAGTTCAACGGCGTGCTCAAGGAGGTCAATGCCAAGTGAGTCCATCGCAACTCTAATGTTACTCCTCAATACATAAAAAGCGACTATGTACTCATCCAACTAACTATTCAATTCTACTATTATCATGTTTTTGATACTTATTGAACGTATGAGTTTCAGAACGATCCCACTGGGCTTGGACCAGATGTTACTGCGCGGGGCGATGTTGAGGAACACGGCATGGGTGCACGGTATCGTGGTCTACACTGGCCACGAGACGAAACTTATGAAGAATTCCACTAAAGGTAAATGTCTTATAGGAATCTATCTAATATCTCTATAAGATTTAAACCCGAAATATCAAGTTTCGTAGCAGTAGAAGTGTAATCGATCTCTAGACCTAACGCTTTACCAGCTTTACCATATTTATCTTAAATAATAATAATAATATTAAACTATTATTCTTTGCCTGTAACGTCCATAGAAATTTTAGTAAGTTTTCTTTTTATATTTAATGCTGAATGGATGGATAAAGACAATAATAACATTTAAATTATTTTAATCTTATGGCATTCCATTAGTTTAACAAAAATATTAAGGCAATGTTTATATTACAATTTTAAATTCCAAATATATTGTTTGCCGTTTTTTATATGTAACATATAAGTGGTATCCCGTCGCAGCGCCCCTGAAGCGCTCGTCGATCGACCGGCAGACCAACACCCACATCCTGATGCTGTTCTTCATCCTACTGGCGCTGTCGCTGCTGAGCGCCGCCTTCAATGAGCTGTGGCTGCGGCGTCGCACGCACACCGACTGGTACATCGGCCTCACCGGTGAGACGACCCTCTGTGCTCATTTATTTTATACGTTTAAAACATAGTATATAAAATAAAAGTGATTCTCGTTTAATATATAGTATACTCATATAAAACAAGGATGAATAGTCTCAGGATGCGTCTGCGCTGACCATCAGGCGAGATTGCGTCGAAACGCTAGCCTGTCCTATTAGTATATTCTCTACAATGAAATATTATGACATATAACACTGGTAAAAATATATCATTAAAAGGTACATATGGGATTTTGTACATAGATATTGTATCTCGGTCCATCTCCCCAGCGAGGGGATGCCAGGCAAAAGTATCTAAGGGGAGGTATCTGTCCAGCATTGGACTGAAGCAGGCTGATGATGGTTGACTGGTTATCTCTTATAGAAATCTTTTCGAGTAGATTCAGAGATGGAAAATGACTCCTGTAGTTATAAAACTACAAGCCGTTGATTGAAATATACGCAGTAGTATTCCATGCGTAGTGAAACCTAACCACAAACGTTTAGCACATATAAATAGGTAAATATTTAAGCACTTAAATACAAGTATACATAGCATATTTGTATATGTATATCCAAGCATCTATTACGTATTGAAAAAATATTCATTTGTTTTTTACAGATGCGCAGAATGCACATTTCGGATTTAACTTTTTAACCTTTTTAATTTTATACAACAATCTTATTCCGATATCGCTGCAAGTCACCGCCGAGATAGTGCGTTTCTTCCAAGTGAGTATCGTGCGGCTTATATAGCTCTGCCAATACCGTCGTAGTAATTGAATTGAATAAAACAGCTTGTCGAATTGTTCCAAGGCAGTCCAATCCACATGTGGATAGTTTTGTTAAAGTGGTGCCGGTTAAGGGAGACTAGTCTCACAGAGCACAGTTCCAAAAGCTATTAGATGAATGAATAGAATGATGTGTGTCGCAGGCGAAGTTCATAGCGATGGACAGCGAGATGTACCACGCGGAGACGGACACGCCGGCGCAGGCGCGCACCTCCAACCTCAACGAGGAGCTCGGCATGGTGCAGTACGTGTTCAGCGACAAGACCGGCACGCTCACCTGCAACGTCATGGAGTTCCTCAAGTGCTCCATCGCTGAGGTAACCTTTACAACGGTCGAAAGGCTCTATGACGGGTTCATTCCTGTATACTGTAAGCGAAGCCTACATGGTTTGGTTTTACATCGATAATGTTGTAATAGTAATAGGTGTGTAGTAGGTATGTCAATATGTATATAAAATGAAAATTGTTCTATAGGTAATCTACAACAAGCCAGGACCTAACGAGCGGCTAGAAGACACAATCCTCTATCAAAATCTAGACCACAACCATCCATCGGCGCCCGTCATCAACGAGTTCCTCACGATGCTGGCCGTGTGTCACACCGTCATCCCCGAGATGGTGGACGGCAAGATCAACTACCACGCTGCGTCGCCAGGTATGGGTCAAGTCAATACTTAAACACCGATATACCGATAACTACCGTCCCTGCGTCTTTTATACGATAATATTTAGAAAAATGACTATAGTATCGATTCTAATTTTTGTTACTTACATAGTTGCAGAAAGGCCTTTAGATGATAAAATGCAAGGACGATAAAGATGCCGAATATTCTCATATATTATAAGGAATGGTCTACGCTGAACTGTCGTGTACAGGTACCACGGATTCGATTTGCGACAGGATGATGCGTAATTTTTTTTAATTAGTCGGCAACACAATAGTCGATTGTATAAGGTAAAAGTCCACACGGAGGGGATGAGAGACAGGCGCGCGGTGTTGCAGACGAGCGCGCGCTGGTGGCGGGCGCGGCGGCGTTCGGGTGGGTGTTCGAGACGCGCACGCCGCACGCCGTGGCCGTGGCGGCGCGCGGCCGCCGCCACCAGTACGCCGTGCTGCACGTGCTGGCCTTCACCTCCGCGCGCAAGCGCATGTCCGTCATCGTGCGCACGCCCTCCGGTAACCACCGCCGCGCACCGCTACCCACACACACACACACACACACACACACACACCTGCACCATACACCTACACCTTTATCGTGTTCGATAGAACTTGATTATAATCTTTTTAAATTCATTCGCACCCTCGCTTGCTATTCGCCGTCATATTATACTATTACGAGTCATACATAACTGAACCTAAGAAGATACCATAAGTGTCTATAATAAATAGCTCGCAATTAAGACGGCGAGCCTTCACTCAGCAATAGTACGAGTAGATCTTTAAAAACTCTCTTTAAAAAGTACATAAATAAGTCAGTCTATACTGACCCACTCTTCACAAAAGGCAATAAACAAAATAATATAAAAACAACACATGTATATATAATTTACATTATATTGTTTTATTCTCGCAGGTCAAATAAAGCTTTACTGCAAAGGTGCAGATTCAGTGATCTACCCACGGTTGGCCGGCGGAGCCACTAACGCACGATACGCGGAAGCCACGTTGGCCCATCTGGAACATTTCGCCGCCGAAGGCCTTCGGACACTAGTATTCGCTGTAGCAGATATACCTGAACATGTTTATAAGGTCAGTGCAGAGCAATAAGGACTACTATTCCTTGAACTTCGAAGACAGTAACAAGATTACTTACGTAAATTAGGTTTTCTATATTCACTCAGGACGTTTGTATTGAATATTTTGTTAATTAACATAACCGTAGTTACAATAAATTTTCACAGACATTTTAATTGGGTTAGTTATTATTTAACACGTATAAGTTCAGAAAGATAATACATTGTAGAATCCGCTCCACAATAGACTGTAGCACATAGCACAGAATGTATTTAATTATTTATTTAACTTTAAAAAACCGACAACCAACCAAGTCCATTGGAAAAGAATACCATAAAACACATATCGTTTTTCTACTCTTATGGAAAAATTAATGATAATCACGGGATATTTAGAAACATAAATTTTCGATTCTTTTGAATACTGCGAAGTCTTAAATCATATTAGAAATTAAAAATGTACCAGACTTTCTCCGAGTATAACAAAGTTCATTGAGGGGTCTTAAAACTGGCACCTTTTTTCATGGAGAGTTTTTGATAATTTTATATGAACTTATTTAATAACTTATTTGTTACATATTGCATTTTATCTCTCCAAAATTTAATTGTCATCTGAGGCGGTTAATAGAAAATGCCATTTAGCATCAAGTCTGCCTTTTCTTAACAAAACTTACGAATGAATAAATAAATTGGCACATATTTCAGGATTGGTCAAACACATACCACAAGGCTAGTATAGCGATACAGGATCGCGAGCAGAAGATAGAAGAAGCCGCCTTGCTGATAGAGAACAACCTGCGGCTGCTGGGAGCGACCGCTATCGAAGATAAACTACAGGTTGCTTACATTAACCCTCTCTTTTGAGCCTCCATTCTGACTTACACTAATCATTTTTAAGCCTCGTTCTCAAAAAGAACGCTTTTCTCTCGGACTGTCCTTGAGCGTTAGTATTCATGCGTCATTGAAAACGTACTCGATAACTAGTCCGACATAACCTAATGATCAAAATCGAAATCAAATCGGACCGATCAATGGAATCGAATCGATAACAAATTGTAAGTCCAATAGAAAGTGGGAGCTAAAATTTGGCAAGGCATTAAACGGTCTAGTCACTGACAGGACGGCGTGCCGGAGACGATCGCGGCGCTGCTGGCCGCCAACATCCACGTGTGGGTGCTGACGGGCGACAAGCAGGAGACGGCCATCAACATCGCGCACTCGGCGCGCCTCATCCACGCCGCCATGCCGCTCGTGCTGCTCAACGAGGACAGCCTCGATGTCAGTGCCTCCCACCTACTCTTGTACCGACCTATTTCTCATTTTTGTGCACTTGTGAAAAAAAAAAAAAAAAAAAAAAGTGCACTTATCACTCCAGACCCACGTGTACAGCAGACATTATTAAATATTTGTTTTCAACCTTTGATTATTTCGGTGATAAAAATAAAAAAGGGCAAGATAACACAAGCATGAATACTATTATTACATCAACAGTAGAACATCACAGACATTCTAGGGTCTCCCATTTTTAGTTTAGGCTTTTATTTGCAAATGTTTGTGCAATCAGTAACTCGTTAAGTTATTGCAGTGTAGCATATAAAATAGGTACCTTATGTCATAGAATTCTATTATATTTGTTGAACAGTTATCGACCTTGTATCAAGATGCCATATATACAAATTATTGGATCTAAGTATGAACTCTTAAAACGCAAAATAAGTTACATGAAATACATTACTCGCTGGTTTCCGTTGGTAGGCACAGTTGTCACAAGAGGTACCGTAAACGATAAAAGAATCCTTAAATTTTCCAATAACAATAAATTTAAGAACTCATATCGATTATGTTGTAAATTTCTATTTAGGGCACACGGGAAACGTTGTCGCGCCACTCGGCGGACTTCGGTGAGAATTTGCGCAAGCAGAACGAGGTGGCGCTGGTCATCGACGGCAAGACGCTAAAGTACGCGATGGGCTGCGACCTCAAGAAAGACTTCCTCGACCTGTGCATCTCGTGCAAGGTGGTCGTGTGCTGCCGCGTGTCGCCTATACAGAAGGCGGAGGTAATTCGCTTTCGTAATTTGTTTATCGCGTTACATATTATTACGTTTCTCCCAAATGTAAGATCGGAGGACACGTCGTGCTAGAAAGATCTCAGTGTGTTCCATTTCAAGAACGCGGAATTCTTATATTAGCACCGAGAAAGGCCACCGAGGAGGTTTTAGTATGGTTAAAATCGCACTCAGTCCAGAGTTATGGTGTACGTTTTTAGGGTTTCACCAGAAAAAGAAGGTCGTGATCCGAAATGTGATTTTTGTACATACTGTAGAAGAGTGAAGGTCCCGTGCGCAGGTGGTGGAAATGGTGTCAGCGGCGACGGGCGCCGTGACGCTGGCCATCGGCGACGGCGCCAACGACGTGGCCATGATCCAGCGCGCCTCCGTCGGCGTCGGCATCTCCGGCGTCGAGGGGCTGCAGGCCGTCTGCGCCTCCGACTACAGCATCGCGCAGGTGCGCCCCCACGGGCACTCCGTGTATTTTAGGCACAAGTTAACTCTTTTCCGGCCAGGATACTTACCGCTTCCCAGAAGACCGTAGTCGAATAATTAAGGTACCTCCCGAGGTACTTCCCTGATTGGCAATCGAGCATTCATTTTTGCAATGAGAATCATAAAATATTATATTTAAATAAAACTATCGAGTTAATAATATAAAAATCCTTCGATATTCGTTCCAAAATTATAAATTACCGTTACATTTCCAGTTCCGTTTTCTGCTGCGGCTGCTGCTGGTGCACGGCGCCTGGAACTACTCGCGCATCAGCAAACTCATCCTGTACTCGTTCTACAAGAACATCTGCCTCTACGTCATCGAGCTCTGGTTTGCGATATATTCCGCCTGGTGAGTCCCTCCTCATTCATTACACCGAATCCACATCCATACTTAATTACGTACTACTAATTGTTATCTTCCGCTTCATTGGGTGTACGTCATAAATTGGATAATTCAGTTATATTTTATTTATATTTTAATACTATTACAATAACATGTAAAACAATTTTTACCATGCAATTTTACAATAAGTACATTTTTTATAATACAATATATGTAATACAATTTTTAACCTTATTTCCAGGTCCGGTCAAATCTTGTTCGAGCGGTGGACTATAGGATTTTACAATGTTATATTTACTGCGTTACCGCCTTTTGCAATCGGACTCTTTGACAAGCTATGTTCGCCTGAAATCATGTTAAGGGTGAGTGCACGAATGTTAGAAACACAATATTTATTTAATACTAATAAATTATTCCGTTGACTCAGATCTTGTGTTTACATAATATAAAAATGTGTGTTTTGTTATCCGTAGCATCCCGTGCTGTACATCCCGTCGCAGCAGGGGCTGCTGTTTAACGTGCGCGTTTTCTGGGTGTGGGCGGTCAACGCGCTGCTGCACTCTGTGCTGCTGTTCTGGCTGCCCATGCTGCTGGCCGACCACCACGTACTGTGGCCCAACGGCCGTGACGGCGGCTATCTGGTGCTCGGCAACTTCATTTATACCGTGAGTATATGTACTCATTACAAAACTGCCCCAGTATGTAACGCCACTTCTGATTCTACGTTTACACGTACTTTGAAGGATAAACAATGGAAAAAAATTCCTTTGACCTTCATTTATCCTAAATTTTGAATGGGATGATAATGATATAATCTATTTAAGAGAATACTTAAAGATACTTGATCTGCATTAAATATATTCGTTGAAAGACTATTTATTTCTGTGTATTGCCTTGTTTCTATTTATGTCAATACAATACATATAGCATGCCTTTAGAAAATCATATGCATCGAATAACATTTTAATTTTCTGTAATCTTTACATAATTGTCCAGTACGTAGTGGCAACGGTGTGCCTCAAAGCGGGTCTGGCCACGCACTCGTGGACCTGGGTCACCCACCTCGCCATCTGGGGCAGCTTGGCGCTGTGGGCCCTCTTCATACTCGTCTACAGGTAAGCGTAAAAACATCACAGATCTAAATCTCTCTCACTCACTCTCTCTTCTTTCAGTTTCCTAGTCTCTCTATATTACAGTAAACCAAAGAGAAATCGTATTAGTAGGTAGTACTAAAAATGTTACCCATCCGAATCATTGAAATGCAAATGTTGCAAGAATGCAAATAAGTGAAAATATATGTTTAAATATACAAAAGCAACTCAATTTTAAAGTAAACCACATTAACTTCTCGGATCGAAGATCTTAATATTATTAGAATAATAAAGTGAAATGATTCGAGATTTTCAGATCATTTCAACCTTAAACCACTGAAGAAACATAGAGTTCAAAGATTTATAACGACAAATACATAGTTACTAATACTAAGTGTGGATACAAATTGAAGTGACAGTTGATGTATGTGCCAAGAATATTCTATTAGTAATTGAGTATGGTTCGTCCGCAGCAACATCTACCCCGTGATACTGATCGGCGCCGTGATGCGCGGCATGGACCGCATGGTGTTCAGCTCGCTGCTCTTCTGGTGCGGTCTGCTGCTCATCCCCATTGCCACGCTCATCCCCGACCTCCTCATCACCGTGTAAGTTACAGTCCACGCTTATCTCTTATTAAAAGGTTCGTTTCCACGTCGTACACTCAAAGTTAATCTTTTTTTAGTGTTTCGTAACAATGAGTGTGAAGTGCTGCTTTGTCTACGCAGATTTTACTAGCCTTTGCTTGATGTTTTTTTTATTCAGTTGCGACAAGACTGATACTTGAAAATATTTAAATTATTTAAAGTATCAACTAACTTACTGAATAATTGAGTCTTATCAACAAAAGTCGTTATTCCTACGAAAATTTAATTACCATTTCTAAGATGGATATGAAAGAAATATACATATTTACCTTATGAAATGAAGGATGTTTTTATTTCCGGTGAATATATTAAAGTGGATAAACAGTTGCTCTCCATTCCTTTCCATATATTTGCTAGTGCATCGGAGAACCGATACGATAAACGAAATTTAAAGATTAATATAATAACCTAAAGAAAATTATAGTTCTTAAAACCTTACCCCTTTTTATACATAATCGGACATACTTAGTTCAAGTGGTAATAAGCTCACCCCCTATTCCATGGTGGGACGTTTAACAAAACTGCTATGAGACTATACGTCTCTATCTACGCGTTTGAGGAAATACAAGCATAATGATATGTTAAACACGTGCTAGTCAGAATAATATACAGTGTATTATGTTGCATAAAGCGTGTACCGCTCGCTGGGCCTGCGCAAGTGCAAGCTGCGCCCCGTCAAGATACGAGACGCGCCGCATCGGATCCATAAATGCATTTGTGATTTTCCCTCTATATGAGTTAATAATTGCACTCTCCATACTTTATATGTAGCGTGTATATTTTACGTATACGTGGATTGATTTAGTTCTAATCATACTTTATTCATAAGAGTATCATATCTATGTATAAAGATAATAGTTATTTCGTATTTAAAGTCGAGTAGTTATTTAGCGGGAATAGTTGCTGAGGTTCCATAGTAATTAGCGAAATACGTTTCTGTTAATGTCACATAATATATATTTTTTCTTATGAATTTAGATGGAAGTAAAAGTAAGTTCTTGTAAATGTACTTGTATATATTTTATAAATTATCTTATACTGGTGTTTAGAAATTTTTTATTTAAATTAGAAACGAACAAAATAACCCAACAATAAGAACTTTTCGTAATCAGGTCATTGCAAATCGTAAAACGAAACGTATGTGCGATATTTAATATGTGACGTAGTTAGAAGAGATGTGAACAGTACCGCGTGCACGTTCCAGTGTTCATAACTCGGCGTTCAAGACGATGACGGAGGCGGTGCGCGAGAGCGAGATCAAGCAGCGCGACCCCGCCGCGCTGCTCGCGCAGCCGCGACACTCGTGAGTACCGCCGCGCGCACACACATGCACGCACACACATGCACACACACACACACAATATGCGTATCTGTTGTACAGTTCTGCTGCAAAATTTTACTACTTTTCACTTTATGTTACCCGTTTCCTGTTATAATGCCGTTTTTCTAATAATATGAATATTGTAAATTTTAATGTATTATTATTATTAAATGAATATTTGACGACCCTTTTATTTACCTAATAAAATTCAACAAACCTTAAAAATACAATCTGTTACAAAAAAATTATATATGTAAATGCAACTCCATTTTTTAAACCTCGCTGTGTTTTTTCAATATAAAAATTATCACTGTAAAGCAAATATGTTCAAAAATTACAATGCATGTATGTGATGTGGTGTAAACGACGTGTGATGTTGCATTGGCATGACTTGGATGTTGGCCTTTTGTGCTGTATTGGTGATATAATTATATATGATGTTCTTTTTACTCGGGTTCTAAAATTTTGCAGCGGTCCTCACAACAGTTCCTTAAATAGTTCTTAAAAAATATAACACTATTGCTCTGTTAAAATCGTGTTCAGTTAAACACATTCATTGGAATGTTTCTCAATACTTCATAATGTTTTTAGTGATGTTTGATAATCGTTTTTTTCTGTTGCTTAATATTATAGATTGATTCACTTGTAGTGTAAATGTACATATATACTTATATATTAAAATATTCACGTTTCGTATGTAAATGAAACATAAAATTTTCAGATTACTCTGAATACATAGATAGATTTCGCTATACATAATCTATTTCGAGTTTCACGATTTTAACAGAAATTTTCTTTTTTTTTAAATCTAAATTTTTTTTTCATAAAAGTCACACTAAATGTTGTACAATTTTCGGTGTTAATGTTACATTTATGGGTTGTTGTTTAGTTAAATATCGTGTCTGTGTCTTTTTTTGATGTTTTGCAATGATTTGGGATAAGGCTCTTGTGTCAACAAACAATTATACATATCAATAAAACATATAGCCTAAATTATACAATGTTTTACAATTCGTATATATAAGTTCATATTATTTAAATAAATATATATATTATAAATATTAATATTCATACGCACTCAATAGCATTTTACTTAGCACAGTATACCACATACTCAAATGTATCATTATAGATGTGTAGTAGTCGGTGGCACTG